>JAUEKW010135662.1:0-11600 GCA_032274785.1 Ajuga reptans
TTTAATAAAAGTATCAATCCAAAGTTATAATTTCATTCATAAATTTATTAAAACATGTAATACTTTTTGCCAATTAAATAATACCTTTTGGCATAAAAGTAATACATTTTTGACCGGATATAATTATCCTATTCATTATATATAAAAAGATCCGTGCAACGGGGCATATAAATTTTTGCCTTATAGTATTTATAAGATAAGATTTTAATACTCTATACACCAACAGAAAAACCTTCGTTGACCAAGAAGTGCGTCTCCTTCGAGCGACACGTATTAATGGCCTAATATCACCAGATTTCCCCATTCGTGTTTGTGATATTGACGTCGTCGTTTATTGCAGCTTACGTGGCGCATCAGCTTGTATTACCGGAGTTGGTAGTTGATCGATTTGGTAACATCAAGATTTCAGAATACTCTTCCTTGGCCGCCCTTTTCTTCTAGAAACCCCCAAAAGAAGAATTTACAGCTCGAAGATTGTTGAATGCTAACCGAATTTCCACTGTTTCGGATTGATACTCACAAGTCACAAATACGTACAGATTTCTGTAGTTTGTTGCTGCAATGGCGTTATTTCGAAAGTTGTTCTACCGGAAGCCGCCTGATGGGCTCCTTGAGATCTGCGAGAGAGTTTATGGTGCGCTCTCTTCATGTGTTCTCCAATTTTTTAACCTTTTCTGAAGCTCGTTTTTTGCTTTTGCTTTCCTTGTACTATCTAACACTAGTTTGTCTGTTTGAGAATTACGTGGGAATATGGAATTGTAAGGATGAATTGTGGAATTGTGTTGATTACCTTCTTTAATTGTAACTCTAAGATGTTAATGGATGAAGAAAATTATGTCTGAAAAATCTTGTGCCGAAGAAGGAATTTCTTTTTTCTTTCTGAAAATGAAGACGATTGGCAATTTGTTTCTTAGCATGTGTACAAGGTGGTGATGTTAGACGACCAAATTACCGCTTCAATGCAACTAGGCCAGTAGTTGGGCAGATATTCAGTAATGGTGGATATGTAATTACTTATGAGAGTGCTTTTGTGTAATTCCTAATGCTGTAAATGAGGGAAGTGCTATTTGCAAAATGTACAGAAAAAATTGAGGCATTCCCTTTATTTATGTTGTTGCCCCGGGTTTGAAGTTGTATAAATTAAATCATGATTCTCGAATTAATTCCTGAAGCATTTAGACTGGGAGCAGAGGATCTAGCATAACGATGATGCAGTCTTAAATCATTAATCAACTTGAGGGGAGCTCTAATAAGATATCGTCATTTGTTGGTCCCTGGTTTATGGTTGTGATACGAAGTGATAGTTTCTTAAGTAATTTTCAGTTCTTTTATCTCATTAGAGGCAATACTTGCTGGTGAGCGAATGAAAATGAATTCAGCCTGAACATGCGAGCATTTGGACAAGTTGCAGGTGTACTTGCATATCTGTTTAACTATTTAGTAGCCAATTGCATCACATAAAAAAAAAAAAAAAAAAAAGTAACCAATTTCATGTTCTGCTTTTGTATTTCCAATTATCTATGAGAGTTCGAAGTGGATTGATTTGAGATGCCAGTTACTGGTACTGTAAGACTTTATTCTCTTGTTATTGTGGCATTCGATACATTACAAGTCAGACACTTAACTAGTTATTGAACACCTCACCGGCTCTATATGTAAATACTAAAACCATCCTCCCTTGTCATTTTGTAGTCTATGTTTCCATTTTCATAAATGATTTTTATCAAGTACTTGCATTATCATGTCCATCTTTTCTTCACCTTTAGTGGGAGATTTGGAATTCCAGAGTATGTTATTGCGTTTTCTACTTTTAGAAATTCTTTATCAAAGTAGATAGGTAATGAACCACTCAACATGGAATAATAGAGTAGTATTATCATTTGATATGAATAATTCATGATATTTCAAAAGATTTGGTTGTTCGATGAATTCCAATGCTTGTAATAAGATACTTCTAATTTTGAGGAAGGTGTTTATGGGGACCTTTTCCAGAGTTATTTTTAATGTAACTTTTGCAGCCTATTAATTGACTTTTGCATATACTTCATTTCTACAGTATTTGATCGTTGTTTCACAACTGATGCCCTGGAGGACCAAGATTACAGAGGGTATGTAGGAGGTATAGTCACTCAACTTAGGGAAATCTATCCTGATGCTTCAATCTTGGCTTTCAACTTCCGGGAGGGGGATACCCAAAGCGAGATAGGGAATGCTTTGAGTGAATATGACATGACCATAATGGAGTACCCCAAGCATTATGAAGGTTGTCCATTGCTCCCAATGGAGGTGATACACCATTTCTTAAGATCTAGTGAAAGCTGGCTTTCACTTGGGCTGCAGAATGTGCTTCTTATGCACTGTGAACGTGGTGGTTGGCCTGTTTTGGCTTTCATGTTGGCTGCATTGCTGATCTATAGAAAGCACTATAGCGGTGAGCAGAAGACCTTGGACATGGTGTACAAGCAAGCTCCTCGTGAGCTGTTGCACTTGCTATCCCCTCTGAATCCTATTCCTTCTCAGTTGAGGTACTTGCAATATGTATCAAGAAGAAATGTTGCCACACAATGGCCCCCTCTAGACCGGGCACTCACCCTGGATTGTATCATGATTAGAATGATTCCTAATTTTGATGGTGAAGGTGGTTGCCGACCGATATTTCGCATTTATGGTCAAGATCCTTGCCTTGTCTCTGATCGTACACCCAAGGTTCTATTTTCGACTCCAAAGAAGAGTAGAGTTGTTCGACACTACAAGCAGGTGATCTCTTAAGATCTATAACTTCATATATTTGTTCCTCAATTAGCATTTCATTTGCTCGAGAATATTAGACTAATGTTGGTTCAGCTGTTGATATATTCTTGATCTTCTTGTTATCTCTGAATCTTTTCCACTCAGTGCTGAAAGGGCTTGTGTATCATCCTCATAATTTTTTTTTTCCTTTTGAACTCTAGAATATAATAGGATGCTCCATCTGGCTTTTGAATATATAAATATATATATTTTAAAACATAAACTAAAAAAGCCACCCACCACTTGCATGAAAATATTTTCCGTTGAAGTTTTATGTTGATACATGTTGATATGCCTCATATCATAGTGAAGTTGATCACTGAATATGTTGCATAAAGCTCTTAATATGGTTTAAGTAAACCTGTTTAGACCTGCTTGCAAATGGCAGTGAAGGATATAGTTGGTTGAAAACTGAACGCATACATAGAACATAATTTAAATTCCTGAAGTACGTGGATCTAAATTATCCAACTAAACCATGTTCAAGGTTTTGAAGCTAGGTTTTAGTTGTGCACATTTAATCAAGGTTCAGTGTTATTTTTTCTTCATTTTGACTTATTCCAGTTGTAGTCAATAAACTTAAATAGTAGTCTTAAGTTTATTTTGTATTCTTCCGGAGGTAATGGATTGCCATCTATTTTGCAAACAAATTTGTTTGCTACCCATGTTCTGACTTCCAAAAGAATTCAATTTTTGTCTGTTCCACTTCTAATAAAAAATTCAATTTTCATCTCAAGAGGTCACAATTTGCACATGTGGAACTTTTATTTTCTCTAGTCTCTTTGCTTCTCCATTTTCTTTTTGCTCTTTTTGCTCCATAACATATATTTGCACAGGGTGTGCTTGTATTATATGCTCACCGTCCTTTATTAGGATGATGTTTGTGCATCCATGGGGGTGTGTACTTTGTCTAGATGCTACTGTTCTTTAACTATAAATTTTTCAACACCATGGCTTTTGACTATTTCAGGCTGAATGTGAAATAGTAAAGGTTGATATCAATTGCCACATTCAAGGTGATGTTGTATTGGAGTGTATCAGCTTGCATGATGACATGAAGCGTGAAGTGATGATGTTTCGGGTCATGTTCAACACAGCTTTTATTAGGTCAAATATTTTAATGCTCAATCGCGATGAAATTGACGTTTTGTGGGATGCGAAGGATTTATTTCCAAGGGATTTCAGGGCAGAGGTATGTTTTTCTTTCTCAGATGGTACTGATTTATGGTTTTCTCACTCTATAGAATACATGAGTATAACCATGAAATCGTTGTATCAATTAAGGTTCTTTTTTCGGAGATGGATACTGTAGCTAGCGTTATTCCTGTGGACTCTTCCTGCTTTGAAGAGAAGGAAGGCCTTCCGGTGGAGGCATTTGCTAAAGTTCAGGAAATATTCAGTAGTGTGGACTGGTTATCTCCTAAAGGAGAGGCTGCAGCTGAAGTTCTCCAACAACTGGCTGTATCAAATACAGCAATTGAAGCTTTTTCTCATGCCGCACTTGGAATTAAATCTATCACTAAGAGCCCATCAAATTTAAGTCTTGAGTGCCAATCTAATTTATCACCACAATCATCCCCAAATGCAGATGTAAGTAGAAATCAGGCTGAGCCTCAATCTTCACCAACTAAAATAGGGCCCATCATATTTCCAAGGCAAACACTGATGCCTTCTGGAGATCATTCTCCACCCTCATCGACTTCACCACATCAACTTTCGGTTGCAAAAACTCTTCATTTGTCACCCAATCAACGGTCGGACTCTAATGAAAATGGTATGGTTAAACGCGTTTCTCCTGTAAGTGAAGCCAAAATTGCGTATCCGAATAACTTACCTCCAGGTCCTCCAGCTCAGCCAACAAAAGATGTAAATCTTGTCCCTGGACGATCTCCATTGAGTCCAGAACCATTTCCTATCACTCCCTCTTTAGAGGAAAAGATAGGCCTTCAAAATTCAAGTTCCTCCCTCCCACTGCTGACCCCAGAGATCCCCAGTGCTTTGTCTCCTCCTTTAAAGGATGACACTACGATCAAGCCTGCTATATCTTGCCCCCCAGCAGAAAGTCGAAGGAACCATGATAAAGTTATCGAATATGAACCTCCTAAAGTTAAACCCCCTTTTTCGACAACTTCTTCAGCTGAAGATTTTGTTGGAGGCCCCATAGTTGCAAATCCTCCTCCTCGGGCTTCATCACCTCCACAAATTCATCCTTCCTCAATAGTAAATGTGGAGAAATCTACTGGAGCTGGATCTGCCTCTCCCTGGACAACTCTATGCTCAAATATTGGTGTTATTCAAGTTACTGAATGTGGCTCACCTGCTCCTCATCTTTCTTTTCCTAAGACAGACACCATTCTCAAAACTGCACTTCGCACACCTCCTCCAACGGATCTCGATGCTACTTTTACTAAAGAAAGTTCAACTTCTATATGTCCCACTCCACCAGCACCTCTTCCTCCTACTTCCCACTTCACAGAAAAATCAGAATGTGTTGTTGGGCCGTCATCTCCTCCCGCTGCACCATATATAACCGATAGTTCAAAAGCTGATAGACCTGCATCTTGTCTACATCCACTTCCACCCCCTTTACCTCCTCTCCTTGGGCCTCCTCTTTCAGCAGCTGCAACACCACCACCGGCCCCACTGTTACAGGAACATTATGTTCCTGAAGCTGTGCCTCCACCTCCCTTAACTCCGCCATTAAGGGATATTTCGGTTGCCAGACCTGTTCCACATCTTCCTCCACCACCCCCAAAATTTCCTAAGGCGATTTCTAGTGGAGGAGAGTCCACTTCTCCTGATTCTGGGAATGATGCATCTAGCTCAGCCCCACCATTGGGGGATAGTTTGGTCACTGAAACTGTGCCGTGTCCACCCCCACCTCCTCCTCTGCCTCCAAAAGAGATATCTGTTGGAGGAGAGCCTCCTTTTCATCCACCTCCATTGTATTATGGGCAAGGTACCACAAGTTTACCAACTTTGTCCCCACGGCCCTCTCCTCCTTCCCCTGCCACCCCCACTACAAGAAGTTCCCCTATTCCTTCAGCACCTCCTCCCCCCCTCGCCAGTCCTTCTACAAGAAGTTCTCCTTGTGTTCCTTTAGCACCTCCTCCACCCCCTGCGAGTCCTTCTACAAGAAGTTCTCATTCTGTTCCTTTAGCACCTCCTCCACCCCCTGTCAGTCCTGCTACAAAAAGTTCTATTCCCTTAGCACCTCCTCCTCCCCCTGGCAGCCCTAATATAAGGAGTTCTCCTTCTATTCCTTCAGCGCCTCCTCCTCCCCCTGCCAGCCCAACAACAAGAAGTTCTCCTTCTGTTCCTTCAGCACCTCCCCCTCCGTTTCCGTCCACTAATGATCCTGCTAGTTTGTCAACTATTGGTAGCAAAGGTAGTAGTTTGCCTGGATCTCCATCTCCGCCAGGACCACCACCACCTGGAACAAAAGGAAAAAGCTTGTTGTCTCGTACTATAAGGAATAATGTGACGAAGAAATTGAAGCCGTTACATTGGTTGAAAATATCAAGAGCTGTTTCAGGAAGCTTGTGGGCAGAGGCACAGAAATCTGGAGAAGCTTCTAGGTGAAGTATTGTTCAACAATTGAGAGAAAATATTGCTATCTTGCATATCGTTAACTAGTTTTTTGTACAAACTCATATATATTTTTTGTACTAACTTATTCTTTTTCTTCCGAATTGTTTTCTTAGGGCGCCGGAGATTGATATTTCAGAACTTGAATCTCTCTTTTCAGCTGCAGTTTCCACTGCAGATCAAGATGGTTCAGGCAGAAAAACGGGTTCACGAGGAATGGGGAGTAAACCTGAAAAAGTGCAGCTGGTGATTTATTCTGTCTTTGTTTTTGTTCTGTCGCAGATTGACAAATGAATGCACACACCTTATTCACTTGCCAAATGCATTTTTGCCTTCTGACTTGTTGGTGTGGACACTTTGCTCTCTTATCTGCCCACACTTCACAAATAAGTATGCAGATTGGATCAGATTTGTTGTGCAGTGATGCTGGAACTTAGAAATTTCTCTCACATTGCAGATAGAGCACAGGCGTGCATACAATTGTGAAATTATGCTGTCAAAAGTGAAGATACCCTTGCATGAAATGCTGGTGAGCTACAATTAATACCTTTCTGGAGTCAACTTCAGGAATTAAATCAATTACTTGTGACATTGCTATAATGGGCCATAGCCACATTTCAGCAAGCAATTCATCTATTATAGCTTGCTAAATTATCTATTTCTTTTCTAAGTTGGAAGATGTCTTTTCTATGTGTAACTTCTGAAAGAAATCAGTCTTTACTTTTATCTTTTATCTAAATATTTTGTGCCTTTCACTTTAATAAACCAGGTCATTTTTCAAACTCTATCTTCATTTTGATACTTCTTTTTCCTTGAAGAATAAGTCAGGTTGTTTGAGTTGCTGCACCACTATTTTCACTGAAAACCTGTTAGTTGCAATTAGTTCTGCTTCAATTTTTCATTCTTTTCCATGTATTTGATATCCGAACTATTTATGTACTGAAAAGTTCTCGAGTTTTACGAGATCCTATTTCAATTTTCAGTCCCTCGTGTTCAACCCTTACCAAAGTTATTCTGCGATTTTTGTGTTGGGTAGTGCTTACTGTGGCTTGTTGCTGAAAGAGCTGTAATGTTTGTCTTGTACTGTGAGAAGATAAACTTGGAGGATCAAACTTGTAGAAGTTTGAACTTAACTAATCCCTAAAAAAGGCATACTTTTTAATTATAAATTAAATCTAGAAATGTGCATGCACCCCGACTAACTGAGTTTAATAAGAATAATCCTTTCTTTTATAACGGACTTGATGGTGTCTTTATTAAATAGATTGAGACCTCAGTTACTGCGAAAAATGAGGGGAAAAACTAGTCTCAAATATTTTACTTTCTAATGTGTCAGACACATGGAAATCTTAAAATCATGTGTTTTATGTGGATTTTTAATCTTCATGTATATTGAATACTGTCTTCTGAACTCTGTTACATATTATAATATATGCATCTCCCTTAGTGTGAGGGTTGGTTCTAATCCATTCTGCAATGAAATTTTGGCACCTTCACAGAGCTCAGTACTTGCTTTGGAAGACTCTGCATTGGATGTCGATCAGGTTGATAACCTCATCAAGTTTTGTCCAACCAAAGAGGAGATGGAAGTGCTTAAGGTGGGATATTGAGACATTTCAACTTGTTTTCTATATGTGGCCTCACAAAATCTTGAATTTATATTCTATATAAAATGCGTGCAGAACAATCTCGTTGGCATCAACTTCGATATTTTGACTTGCTATTTCTGTTTCCAGGGTTATAAAGGAGAGAGAGATAGATTAGGGAAATGTGAACAGGTCTGTAGCATCTGTTTGATTAGCTCTTATTTTTTTGCACTTATGTTTTATCCTGATTTGATTTTCTATTTTTTCCCCTAAGCTGACTACTTTGGTGATGAGAAATGTGATTGTTTTCCCCTTCTTTTCCATCTCAGTTCTTTCTAGAGTTGATGCAAGTTCCCCGAATAGAGTTTAAGTTGAGGGTTTATTCTTTTAAGATTCAGTTTCACTCCCAGGTCAGAAGTTAGTCTATAACTTCTAGTTTTCCAGATTTTACTTTGTTGTAATTTTTATTCATTTCATGGTTTATCTTCTCTCAGGCTTCTGACCTCAGGAATAATTTGAATATAGTAAATTCTGCAGCAGATCAGGCAATTTTGCTTTCCTGTTTATTAATTCCTCACTATGAATAAACAAGCGCGCAGAACTTGATGTCTTATTCATCCTTTATCATCATGTTTTTATCAGATCAGGGTTTCTGGTAAATTAAGAAGAATTATGCAAACAATCCTCAATCTGGGTAATGCTTTGAACCAGGGAACTGCTAGAGGTCAGCAAGTTTGTTTCTCTGGTAGATCATATCGCATTCTTTGTTTTTGTGATGTTGACTTTCTTGTTTGTCCATGAAGATTGCATTGAATCGATAAACAATTCATCCAAGTGAAACCCAAATGTACAGCTATTAATAATTCTGTAAGAGTCAGTTGCTGCCACACATTAGAATAAAGTGCGTATAGTTACAAGAGAGAAAAAACAGCTAGCAGTAGGAATACTGTGATATGGATTCGACATAAGAAAAGGCAGCACTTCAGGTCTGAAAAAAGTGTGTATGAAGTGAGTTGCAAGTCGGCGCACCTTTAGCACATTTAGTCAAGTAGATTGAGCTAGGTGTTTCAGAAAGGCACCTGAGACAACAACCCAGTCTTCATCCCGGCGCTACTACTCTTCCTCATTCTCTCTCCTGCTTTATAGCTTTACTTTTATGTTAATAACAATGTTCTAGTGAAGATTACACATGGTGGTGAATTAGACCTGACGGATAACATTTTCTTGCCCTCATTTAGTCATTACAGAACCGTCCAACTATTACTAGTTCCTCTAGAAAATTGTTATACTCATTGTAGCAGTGGCCTTTTCAGTTTTGGCTTTACCTTTTCATTAGAACTTGGAAATGGTCTCTCTTGTTCCACATGCTGTGTGTCATCTATCACCTAGAGTGAATTTTTACTGAGTTTTCTGCTCAATATTGTTTAAATTCCATTTGGATCTACAATATGATGAACAAGACGGAACGAAATGAAACTAAGTAAACTATCTTCTTTCTAACCGATTCGTAATTTAGAAACACTCTTCAGTTGGTTGAATCTTTACAAATACTTATAGCTGATTCTTTTCAAGGAGCACTAAACATGATTATTCTCCTATATCTTTCGCACCTTTATCTGTCGTGCTTGAGTCATGACATCTCTTATAATAAGGCAATTACTATTACAGTTGCTAGTAACATGTTTTATTCTGATGATATCGCACTTCTGCAAGGAGTCTTACCCTCTCCCAATGCAATTTCAAACAGGGTCTGCTGTTGGCTTCAGGTTGGACAGCCTCCTCAAACTTACTGACACTCGCGCCCGCAATAACAAAATGACATTGATGCACTATCTATGCAAAGTAAGGATTAACATTGCTTTGCAGCTAGTTTCTTCTGATAGTAGAATATCATAGTTAATAATATAAACAATGAACATGCACTTGAATGTAGAAAAAGAACATGGTTTGTTGGCTGTCCCTTGACATTTTGGTACAATCGAAAAGGGCTCGTCGCCGATGACCGTGCCTATTCAGCATTACAAAATGAATGAATTAATCATTGCACTGATAAATGAAGTGTGTAGTAGGGAATACTATAGTTAAAGGATTTTAAACTGCATTTGATGTGCAACTGTAGAATCATTTTCTTATAGTAATCTGAACTTAATGCGGATTGTAAAACTCCACATAGTGGTCCTCTCTGTTTTTAAGCTTAAAATGGTTGTCACTGCCCGCCGACCTGCTTCGATTTGTCTAGATGTGATCCAAGCAGGTTCAAGTGCCTGAAGAGTACATTTTGGTCATACCAATATGTAATGTGTATGTTTTTTAAGAAGTGTCTTGAACTCGTAATCTAGTTACTCGAAACATGCACTTACCTTTAAAAATAAACCATTTTGGACACTCTTCTAGAGCGTGTATAGGTTTATTCCCTTCAGATTCCAATCAAGGGTATGTGCATTCAACTTTGCTTCCGAGAAAAACCTGGCTGGTCTATTGTTCCCCTTTGCTGGTAAAATGTTACCGGATAACAAATTTTGCAATGGTAAAGCTTCATCCTAAATGTGATCAGTGCGCTGTTTTGCTGTTATCTTTGTCCTTCCAGGTGCTCTCTGACCAATTACCCGAGCTTCTTGATTTTTGGAAAGATCTTTCCAGCTTGGAACTTGCATCGAGGGTATAATTATATATGTATTTGGTTTATGCTTCCAATAATCTGCTGGCAGTAATGATGTTAAGCTACTATTGGATGGCACTCCTAAACTGGATCTAGCTGATTTTCTACAGATACAACTAAAATATTTGGCTGAGGAAATGCAAGCCATCAACAAAGGACTTGAAAAAGTTATGCAGGAGTTGTCCATGGCTGAAAATGATGGACCTGTGTGTGATCAGTTTTGCAAGGTAATTTCTGGATTATATCAACATGGAGTTTGGTGCTTACTTATCTACCGCGAGATATTATTTATATATTTTCCCTTTTCATCAGCAAGTATAATTCTGAGACTCTGGATTATATGTTTCTATTTATCTTTTTTTTTTTTTTTTTTCTGTAGATAATTATTTAGCATTTTAATGTGCGGACCTGTTATGTTTGTATGTGTTTACTTTCCCACATGTCTCATAATCCTGATCATGAACTCCCATTTTGGGGAGGTGCATTACACGTACTCTTTAAGGAAGCTGGCGCCCACTTGAAGAAGCAAGGGTCTGGGTGAACCTCAATCTGTTACTTTCATGTGTTACCCCGCCTGACCGTTGTTGGTCTTTCTCGAGAGTGAATCGGCTGCGCCATTCTCCCTTCCGGGTCGATATACAATCTCGTAATTATACCCAACTAATTTGGCTATCCACTTTTGTTGTTCCGGAGTAGTGATGCGTTGTTCTAGTAGGTGCCGTAAACTTTTCTGATCAGTTACGATTCTGAATTTACGCCCCAATAGATACGGTCTCCAAGTACGAACTGCCTCTAATATTGCCAACATCTCTTTCTCATATACCGACCACCCTCTCTTTGATTCGGCTATGCTTTTACTCATATAAGCTATGGGTCGCTTATTTTGAGTAAGGACAGCCCCTATGCCAAAACCCGATGCGTCGGTTTCGATCACAAATTCTTCTTCAAAATTGGGCAATGCCAACACGGGTGTAGAG
>JAUEKW010135680.1:0-11595 GCA_032274785.1 Ajuga reptans
CATTAATATTATATTGATCTGTTTGCAATATTTTGAATTATGCTTTTTATTGATTAATATTATATTGTTATGCAGTTCTAGTAGATGATAATACGTTAATTTACGTTATGTTATATAATAATTTTCATGAATTACTATTATGCTATTTTGATGAATTACATGTCACGTGCAGGGGCGGATCGGATCGGATCCAGGATCTGGTAGTGGGGTGGGCTAAAAACAGTGGTGGATTCAGGATTTGGTGTTTGGGGGGCGAACTTAGGGACGGGGTTCGGGGGCAGCGCCCCCGAGAATTTTTTTTGGAACATATACTGTATTTCTCTTTCGTTTTTCTCCATAATTCCCATATATAGCGCTTTTGAAACATATATTGTATTTTTTAGAACATACAATTGAGCTGTTAAATATATACACTATAAAAATGACATACTTAGGGTGGCTGCAATGGTAGGTTTTAGTTGAGGGTTCAACTTCATCCAAAATGAAGGAGTTGACTCCCATGGGAGGGAGTTGGGTTCACGTTGAAAAAGGAGGACAAGGTGCAAGTGGGCGGGCCGAAGGTGAGGAACACGCAGCCCAGCCACGGCGCGTGCCTCTCACGCGCGCGTGGGCTGGGGCATGGTCAACAATTGTAGGCGACATGCAGGCTTTTCTTGTTTGATTTAATTAACTTTGTTTTTCTTTTCTTTTGGCACATATAATGTGCAACGGTAATTAAAAAAAAAAATGAAAATCTGTTTATTTTCTTGAAATTGAAACTATTGGAAACCTTTTTATTTTGAAAAATTATTGTTAAGGTTGTATGATTTTTTTTCTATTTCATTACATTGAATCGAAAAATGATGTACCATTTTATTATTATTGTAACGTAATGTAATAATCTTTTTCTATTTATAAACATTATTCGAAATTGAGGTTAATATTTTTTAAGAGATAATTAAATTAAATTAATGTATACTATTGACTAAATAAAATGAATACAAATATAAATTAAGCTAATATAATATATGAAAATTGCAAGTAAAACAAGTATATAAAATATATATAAATGATGTGTAAATTAGTGGGGCCCATGTTGAAGTTGGGAGTTGGGTTTATGATTGTAGAGATAGGTTCATGATATCGGTGAGTTTTTAACTTTTGAGGTAGCGCTGATGTGACGAAATAGAAGTTGCTTTTGCAGGTTTATTGTTGCAACCACCCTAAGCACGGACTTATCAAATGTAAATGCCCCAAGTCAACTCAAATTAGCAAAGTCAACTCTGGTGATATTTTGACATGATATGACTTTTATGATCTAATACTTTCACCGTCCAAAAAATAAGTCATATTTTAAAAATATACAATTTTTTTATTTTTGGTCAATTTGATAAATGTACAACTTTAAAATCCATCAATATGCATTTACCCAAGATTTTTTTTTTTTACTTATTCAATCATATCTGACTAATTTATAAAATTAAAAAAATTAATTTTTACATGAACTGGTAACGAGACACTGATTTTTGAAACATGACTCTTTTTTTTTGATAATTTTTTTTAAATATGACTCTTTTTATAGGATAAGGGAAGTACTACGTAAGATTGAAATACGAGAGGAATTAAAAGAATTATATTTATATCAAAGGAACTAATGGTATACTTGGATTAAGCTTATGCTAATCGGAAAAAATACATTTGAAAGCTTGGAAACTAAAAATAAAGTTAAATTGTGAAATTGTACGTGGTATTATTAGATTGTATAGAGTATGGTATTTTGGGAAAAAAATTATTTTTAGTCCTATAATTTAGGGCGAGTCCAGAAAAAGTCTTGTATCTTGCATAATTTCAATTCTAGTCCTGTAAGTTTCGAAAATGTCCAATTTGAGGATAAATACCGTTCGAGATCACAAATCTCGCCGGAGTTGCTGACGTGGCGCTAAAAAAATTGAGACTTTCCGGCAAAGTTGTAGACGTGGTAATTAATGACGTGTCATATCCAGTTGGGCAACTAATTTTTACGTCTAAAGCTCCGCTGGAAACCCCCAAAATTTGAGGTCACATCCGCGCCACTTTAGCAACTCCGGCAAAATTAGTGACCTCCAGCGGTATTTTTCCTCAAATTGGACATTTTCAAAACTTACAGGACTAAAATTGAAATTACGCAAGATACATGACTTTTTTTGGACTCGCCCTAAGTTACAGGACTAAAAATAAAATTTTCCCTGATATTTCGTGGAAGTTGTTATTGGGGTTGTCCAACAAAGTCCCACATTGAATATTCAAGGGAAAGATCATGAGCATATAAGGAAATGCGTATCTCCATTGGTATGAGACCTTTTGGGAGTTAGCCCAAAAATAAATCCGTACGGGCTCCGGCCCAAAGCAGACAATATTATACCAATGTGGAGATGGGGGCCCAGCAGGGCCCAACAAATGGTATCAGAGCCATGTTCCCAGGCATAATCGATGAGGTGGAAACCCTCAGAGCCAAATAAAGTGACGGTGGAGCCTCAAGGAGAAAACACCCTACGGACCAAGTATGGTGCCACATGGGTAGCGCAGGCTCTCCAGCGGCGGTAAACCATGGACTCCATGTAAGGGGAGATTCCCAGATGCGATGGAGATGGCTAGTCGACTGGATGGAGCAGACTCATCGAGAAATGATACACCATGAGTTTCAGATAAGGCGTGTGCATCATCGCAGTGATCGCAGTGAATATGGGTAGTCAACTCGATCGAGCAAGTCTCTTCCGGAGAGAGGAAGATGGTGAATGTCGTTTGAGGGGAGGTTCGGTGGTCCTTTGTTTGAAGGGGATGATTGTTGGGGTTGTCCAACAAAGTCTCACATCGAATATTCAAGTGAAAGATCATGGACATATAAGGAAAGGAGTATCTCCATTGGTATGGGGCCTTTTGGGAGTTAGCCCAAGAACAAAACCGTGCGGGCCCCGACCCAAAGCAGACAATATCATATCAATATAGAGATGGGGCCCAGTAGGGCCCAATAGTTGCATCAATTTGTATTAAAGTTAAGAGATTTGTAACATTATATTGTATCCATAGATATGGTAGTAACATTTGGATTATTGTAAAATGATTAATTATGATTATTGGGAAATTAAAAAGTAGAGAGATCGGAAATGCTCCCCTATTAACGGTGGGCACAAGTTATTGTGCTCACCGTTGATTTTCAAAGATCTTATCCCCAATTTATGGATAAAATAATTAGTTGCATTCAATGAGATCTTGACATATTATTTTGCACCTTCAACGGGTAGGGGAGCGGAACTGGTAGAGAGATAATGAGTAAAAATATTGTGAAATGAAAAAAATTAAAGCAATTATAGGTGTATGAAAAAAAATAAAAAAATTAAAGCAATTATAGGTGTATATAGTTATAACATGGCATGATTTTATTGAAAGAAGTTCGATTTTACATTCTAAAAAACAAACAAGGGGAACCAAACATGTCCTAAACATCACTCCGATGTACCTTAGGTATATACTGTTGCAATTTACTTTGTAAATCATATTGTAGATCTACAAGTAATATTTATTTTGACATGGCATTATTTCACAAACACATCACATAAAAAGACACTACGAGTGTGTTTGTTTATGGTTGGAGGCAACCCGTTGAGGAAGCCCCTAACTGTTAATGCGCTTGGTTTTAAAGCGTTGGAGGGTGTTTTTTTATTTTAGTTAGGTTGATGGTGCAGAAAGAAATATATTTATATATTAATTATTTGAAAAAACTATCACAATAACAAAAAATATTTACATATTAATTATTTCAGCCAACAGTACATCAGTCCTCCTAGCCATAACCACAGCCTACATATCCTTTAATAAAACTATGGTCACAATCACAACCGACAAATTTCACATCCAATCCACTATCGAATTTGTATTTTAAGAATTAAGATATATTTGTTCACTGTCTTGCAATTTAGTTTATTTTCATATCACATAGCCCCAAAGTTGGGCTAAAAGAGATGAGATTTTTTTTTTTTTTTTTTTTGAGAAAAAAAAGAGATGAGATTATTAAACAAACAAATAGGAGAATCTCCCTGGAGTGGTGTTCCCACCAACCCACATTGACACATGTCCGCCACCTATTGGTCTTCGATGATACCGAGGATCACAAATTTCCAATTACGCCCTTGACTAGTCAAATGACGACATTCAAATATCCCCATCCTGGGATCCACACCAGACCTAATTTCGGTAATCCAAGAAAGTGCAATCAGACCGTTCCCATGGCCCAAAATAAAATAAATGCATGTGAATATCGATCGCACTTGGCTATTTGCAACTACTACAAAAGCAGAGTCCCACACCCCACAATTCCAGTCACGAACAGAGGTGGCATTTCCTTTTTAAATTCTCTCCACTCTAATTTCGTTCAATTTTTTCTGCCGGAGTTTTCTGCAATTATTGGTGGGAGATGGCGAATCTGAACGGAACGACGCCGGATCTGAGGACAACGTTTCTCGGGGTGTATTCCACGCTCAAATCTGAGCTCTTGAACGACCCCGCTTTCGAGTGGAACGATGGTTCTCGTCAATGGGTCGAGCGCGTAAGATTTCGTTTTCCCTCCACTATTTGGTTTTGTCGATTAGTGTTCTTTCGCGATTGTTTCTGCTTAATGTTGGAATGTACTGGATTATGCGAAATTTGTGCTTCTTTTGATGGCTGGAATTTTTTTACCGGTGGATCGAAATGATTCGTGGCGTAGAGGGTAGAAATAGGATCATTTAAATAGTCTAATGCTTTGTGAACTTTGTAATGCCTTTTGATTTACTGATTGTTTTGCCAAATATCTTAATTCGATTTCTTTTGGATTGTGGTATCATTATTTTGCGTCATACCTTGCTCTCGAAACGAACAAGTATCAAAGGTTTAGGTGTTTAGAAATTCACGAACGCATTAAATTATTGGAGGCGTGTACCATAACGATGTGCAATAACTGCACCGGTTCCATATGTCACTATCAACAGTCAGGTGCAAGTGAATTTTGACATAAATCCATGTTGATGGAGAAAAGAAATCTACTATATTTTGTTGGGGAATAAATAGGGTGGTTCGGTGATGAAATTGATCACTTTTAGAAGATACTTTTGCATAAAGCTGTTTAATTGGTCCAATAAAAATAAAGTGAACAAAATCTCCTGTTTTCCTGAATGTAGGATGCTGATCTTTAGTGGAACATGCTTTGTCTATGAAAAGTGCTTCAACCTACCACTTTTTACAGCATTGTATTATAAAAGTTATTGATTTCCCTTTTATATAATTGAATCCTTGATTCTGTGAGAGGAATGAAATCATAATGTACTGCACTAGTGAAGTAAAATAATATTGATTCTGCCCTACTTGCATTATTATTCCAACAAACAAGGTAGTTGGGTAGCATCTCAACTTGGAGCTTTATAACACGAATCTTGGATGCTTAACTTTATCTAGCATCTCCAATGGTCTTCTTTAGATAATCTTTTCTTTTCCTTTTTTTTTTTTGGTTTTTTTTTTTGTTTTGTTTGTTTGTTTGACAATTGACTCTTTGGCCTCAAGGGGGGCATTGAGGCCTGTTCACTTTTTCGTGCTTGCCTTGGACATTTGTTTTTAAGTATGCCTTATGCAAAGAATATGCTTCGTCATTTTTTTACTAGACTATTGGCCAATATACAGATTTCCCCCTGATATTGAACATTTACTTTTATTATGAATTCTTTCTGATAAAAGAAGAATGGATCGCCAAATTTCAAGTGTACGTAAATATGAACTTGTGTTGACGTACTGCTTAGTACTTGAAATATAAAAGAGGTGACTTAAATAGTTATTTTGTTTATACAACAAGTTCATATCCAGCACTTTCCAGTGGTTCCTAAATGAGGTTTGGAATTTCTAATGATTTTACTTAATCCAAGAAAAATATGTGACTTTGGCCATACCATTTCCATTATGTTTGAAATTGACTGATATTGTTCTCATATGGATTCAACTGCACCACAATATTGCTAAAGTCACTCTAATCGGTGATAAATTTGATAAGATATTTTCTATGGCAATTTGTTGGGATATAGAAACTTACCTTCATTATTTTTCATTATATGTCAAAATGAGAAGTCAATTGAATTGGATCCTGTTTTGGTGATATGATGTAATGTTAAGTTAATACATCATCATTGAGCTGCTTTCTTGTAGTTCCTGATCGGCGTTTTTTTTTTTTTTTTTTTTTTTTTTTTAATATGTAACAGATGTTGGACTACAACGTGCCTGGAGGTCAGTTATCATCTTTTGATATATTTCTCAGAATGCATTTCCTGGACAAGAATTTCATCTCTAAGTATTAGATATAACACTGTATGATAATCAAAGAAGCATTTTGTGCTGAATAATGGACTATGGTTTGCAGGGAAGTTAAACCGAGGCCTGTCTGTTATTGATAGCTATAAGTTACTTAAAGAAGGAAAATACCTTACCGAAGATGAGGTGTTTTTGGCTAGTGCTCTAGGCTGGTGTATTGAATGGGTAGGTTCAAAGTTATAGCTTGTGTTCTATTCTAAGCAGCACAATTGTTTCTTTGACTATTTTGCTGCACAAGGATCTTACTTGTAATATATACATGGAAAATGCAGCTTCAGGCATATTTTCTCGTCCTGGATGATATTATGGATAACTCTCACACACGACGTGGCCAGCCATGCTGGTTTAAAGTTCCTAAGGTTTGTCCTGAACGAAATCTCTTGCTGTTACTTTCTAGAAAGTTCTCATTAGTCTTTACTAGATATTCACCTTGGATGAACTTCTATTCTAGGTCGGTATGATTGCTATAAATGATGGCATCATTCTCCGAAATCATATTCCCAGAATTCTGAAGAAGCACTTCAGAGAAAAGTCATACTATGTGGATCTACTGGATTTGTTCAATGAGGTACATTCCTATTTAGTTATGATGGTCGAGCATAACTTATTTGTCTATGGTTAGTCAGTTACTGACTAAAATATTGTTCATGTTTCTAGGTGGAGTTTCAAACTGCTTCAGGACAGATGATAGATTTAATTACCACAATTGAAGGAGAAAAGGATTTGTCAAAATACTCTTTGCCACTGTGAGTACAGAATTCTCAAAATCCCGGCATGATAGAAGAAAAAATAGTCTAATAGGCAAACTTTAACAAATCTTAACCATTCTTCGACATTTTGAAATTTGTTGCTGGGCATATTCATTCAGAACTATTAATCTCATTATTGAAGAGCTGGCGTCTATGCATTGTACTGCATATAATGCATTGAGTGCAACCATTTTGGTTTTGATTTTCAGGCCTAACATGTGCCGGACTCTTTCGGTGATTATCATACCTGCTGCAATATAATGAATAACTCACTCTATGCACTTTCGAGCATCTAGATTTATCTTAGTTCTTATCGTGTTTGGTTATTGAAGATTTATGGTTTGATTTTCTGCAGTCACCGCCGCATTGTACAGTACAAGACTGCCTACTACTCATTTTACCTTCCAGTGAGTGGGCAGTTTTTGTCATTTCACTCAATTTTGATCTGTGAAGAAAATTCAGTGTTTGAGCTAAATATTTCTGATATTTCATTAGGTGGCCTGTGCATTGCTCATGGCGGGTGAGAGCCTAGAGAAACATACACTTGTGAAAGATGTGCTTATCGATATGGGAATCTACTTTCAAGTACAGGTGAGATTCAGTCATGCACATCACCATTAATAAAGTATATCAGCTCTGACATTGTTTCAGAATTTCAAGGTGATATAGGCTGCTTAATACATGTCTTTCCTTTTGCTAACAAACCTGTGAACGACACTGAAAAGCTCTCTCCAAATTAAATTATCTTTAACACTTACGTGTAGGAAATATCTCCTATTTCTCTATTATGATATATATAGCTTTTAAATGGTTTAAATGTTAGATGTGGTTGGTTGCATGCATTTGAAAGGACTTGTTCTTTTAGAAACTTCACCATTTTAAACGCTTGGCATATTTGTTCAGGATGACTACTTAGATTGCTTCGGTGAGCCTGAAAAGATTGGGAAGGTAAATCCTGAACCGTCTGTATATTCAGGAAACACGGTTGAGTGAATGGCTGTTTAATTGATTCATTATTATGCTATCAGATTGGAACAGATATTGAAGATTTCAAGTGTTCTTGGCTGGTTGTGAAAGCCCTGGAGCTCTGTAATGAAGAACAAAAGAAAACTCTTTCCGTAAGGATAAGAATCCACCATTCTTTCACTTTTCCAATGCGTTGCTTATAACACCACACATATTAACATCTGACATTATAACCAGGAGCACTATGGGAAGGAAAATCCAGCTGATGTTGCGAAAATAAAAGCCCTCTATAACGAAATTAATCTCCAAGGTGCGTTTACCGAGTTTGAAAGCAAGAGCTACGAGAAACTTACGACCTCCATTGAAGCCCATCCTAGTAAAGCTGTGCAGGCAGTGTTGAAATCCTTCTTGGGCAAGATTTACAAGAGACAGAAATAAGGTTGTGATTTCAAATTACAGGGATGAAGCTTGGATAAATATCGATGAATCCCACTTCATAACCTAATATGTGTTTGTATTGTATGTGGGGGTTAGCAGTTCCCTTGTTTGTATCTGTTTTTATGATTTTATGTTTTGTCTTTTTTAAGGGCAATGTCATTTTTTCAAACTGCAAATTAGAAGTAACCATTTCTGGTTTCAGTAGGTTAAAATCTAGTATTCTTGTTCTGGGTGGTCTTTGCTGGAAACACTTGTCTGATTAATGTTTACTATTTTTGGATGTGGTCAAGTTCTAGGGATGTCAACGGGTAGGGTAGAGTACGGGTAAGCCTTCCCCATACCCTACCCGCATATAAAATACCTTGCTCATACCTTACCCTATTTTTTATCTCGGGTAGGGTACGGGTAAAATCTGCCGGGTATGCGGGTACTCGCGGGTAATCGGGTTACCCTATTTTCATAAAAATTAAGGAAAAAAGTTAAAAATTGACAACTTGTGCACATACACTTGCTAGTTTAGCTTTTGATTCACGTTTTGGCGGTAACTACGTTGGGATAGTTCCGTCTCGCATTCGATACATTCTGTTGGAGGATGCCGCTTTTGGCTAAGTTTTATATTAAGTATTTTACCCTAAAAAAAAACATATATTATCATATTGATAATTTAACTCATGGCCTTGTACATGAAACCAAAAATTGACAAATTTGAATTGTTTATCAATAATTAGCCCAATAACATGATTATGGCTACGGTGCTGAAATAGTAAAATGAACTAACCTAATTCTTTTTTGTGGTTTTTTCAGACTGTAGATATGGCTATTGCTAATTTCTAGTATTTGCTATTTACTAGTTAATAACTAAAATTTAAACTAAATTCCTAATCAGTGACATCTAATATAAATATCTAATGATTAATGCATATTATATATATATATATATATATATATATATATGTGTATCGGGTAGACGGGTAGAGTAATAGTAGAAGAAAGTAAACTGAATATGGTATGTGTGATCCCTTCATGGGAGAATTTTTGTTTCTTTTCTTGTTCGGTTGTTCATGTAATTTTTTTTTGTTTTTTCTCTTTTGTCTCCCTTCATGGAAGTTTTTCGATCTCTCTACATGGAATTTCCGTCCCTCTTAATAAGTGAGAGTATTAGTCCTCAAAATAATGAGAGATTCGATTTTTGTGGTGTTCATTTTGTAGATTCAGCCATCAGTGAGTTTTTTTAACTTTTATTTGCTCGTTTCTTTGACCTTCCACAAGAATATTAGTGACAAATCCAATATAAAATATTATGTTATGCGATTTGTCCAGCGCAATAGCGGTTTTTATGATTTACTATGTTTATGACTGTGTAGGTTTAGAATGTAGATCTAGAAGTTATGTAAGTCTTTTGCTCGAAAAATTCCCCACTACTACCTCCCGTAGAGTCTGAGTCATGTCTCAGTCCCAATGTGACTGATCATCCCCTCGAACCAGCTACTGATCATCGCCTTGGTAAAATTATTGCCTCACCGACTAGCTAGTTCCTCTTTTCGGCTCATCGGGAAAGGGATAAGCAAAAGAGAAATTTTCGTCGTTTGTGGATCACTCGAATAAACGCAGTAATTCGAGAAGCTTCAATTGTTTCAATATTTTTTATGATGTTTTGACTTTTTTTTCTCGTCAATCCGCGTTGATTCCAACAATTTAATAAAATTTTATTATCTTTAAAAATGTGTAGTAGTATCTTTCTTTCTTTTTTTAATTAAAAATTGATTCTTATGTAACCACCAATTATGGAACAACTACTCAGTTGAAATAAAATTGCAAGGACTTAATTTTATAAATTAAAGTACAAAGGACCAATTCAAAAAATAAAATAAGAAAGTATCAACTTAATATTTACAATGAAAATATAGAAATTGAATTCCAAGTAAAACTTTAACACCCTAATAAACGCTCTCTCTCTCTCTCTCTTGAAGACTTGAATGTGTCAAATAATAAAACAAAAGATAATAGTTGTGCTGTGCCTGGATAGAAGTGAATAGTTGACTTCTTTAAAATAAAATCGCCTCTCTTTCTCTCTCTTCTTCATCTTTTCATTTCATTATCTTTTTCTAAATCAAGTTCTTTTGGGGTCTGTATGTAAATGTTTCTTTCAACTTCTTACTTCCTTCCCTCTCCCTTCGTTGCTATAATGTTAATTTTACTCATGAGTAGGATTACCCAACAGATAATCAGGTAATTGAGCGGCTATTATCCAAACTTGATATTTTGATGATTAGGTAGGATAGGATACAAGTACAACATTTATCATAGAAAATTGTTAAGATCTGGAAAAAGCGAAAGCAATAAAGAATGCGAAATTGTTAACCCAGTTCGTCAATAAGACTACATCTGGGGGCATTGCCAAGCTAGGATTTCTACTAATTTTTTGTGATACAATTACAATGAGTGTTGTGGATATATATATTAGTAAAGGACCAAGATCCTAATCCTAAACAAACTTGGAAACCTAATCCTAAACATAAATATGCCAAGTATCTTAAAGATATCAACAAATCCAATTACCAATTAGATTTAGACTTAATGTTTATCTATCAGGCTCCATATCCCAACAATCCCCCACCTGGAGACTGACTCCAATCATAATCGTCTTCATCTTCTCAACATTAACCCACAACTAGCTGCAGCGCCAAGCCTTCATCTTAGTTGACAAGGACAGTTGAAGCCATGCAAAGCTTCATCTTCTCTAAGGTCACAACCTTAGTCAACATGTTTGCAGGATTTTCACTTCCATTCGCCTCCTCTTTAATTCTGTAAACCCACTTGTTATGCAATGCCTTCTTACCATTTGGGCTAGATCCCATGTCTCGTTGGCCATCAACGAATCAATTTCATCATCCATCGCAAGCTTCCATTTTCTCACGTGCTCACTACGTGACGCATCTGCATAACACTCAGGCTCACCACCATCAGTCAACAACATGTAGTAATTTGAGGGCGTAAAACTGTCAGGTGATCCACGCTGTCTTGTGGATCTCCGCAGCGGATTTGGTGGTGTGTGTGGTTCTTCCTCAACAACCACCTGGTCATTTCTAACCACCTT
>JAUEKW010135690.1:0-11595 GCA_032274785.1 Ajuga reptans
TATAATATATAAGCAAATTAAACAAATCATTGAGGCAAATAAAATAAGGCAAAAATTTATATGCTTCCGTTGCATGAATCTTTTATATGCAACGTGTAGGATAATTCTATACGACCAAAAATATATTATTTTTCTGCCAAAAAATATCACTTAATTGGCAAAAAATATTACTTAATTGTTTTAATAAATTTATGAATGAAAGTATAACTTTGGATTGATACTTTTATTAAAAATAGTAATACTTTTAGCCAATTAAGTGATATTTTTTCGTCACCTTATTGAGCGCACCTCAAAAAAGGCGCTAAATAAAAAAATATAAAAAAATTGAAGTCCATTCAAGTATATTAATTTTATAGAGATTGATACATTTTCGCAAAAATATAATATTTTTTTGAGAAAAACTAATACATTTTCGAAAATTAAATTTGGATCAATCTATTACAACTAAGAAGATCCATACAACACGGCACGTAGTGTTACTCATAAAATATGCTTTGAATACTGTTAAGGTCTGAGTCAATGTTCTAGGTCGACGTGGACATGAGACAATGATGCCAAAGGAGAATTAAAATATATAGTCCCTACTTTTCTCCTATTTTAATTTCGGTATTGATGGCTAGCCAGAAAAAAAAATTGTTAAATTTTATTTTTTTTAATTAGATATTATTTATTTCTTAGCATTATTTTTGTTAACTATCACTTTTTTTAATTCAAATGTTATCTATGAGTTTAGAGTAAAAAAAATGCCAATTTTTTTAAGTCATTCAAAATGATAGTTAACATTAAAATTAGAAAAAATAATAGTTAACAAAAATAATGTATACAATAAATACTATCTAATTAAAAAAAAAAGAAAAAGAAAAAAAGCCAAGATTCTGGCTAGCCAGAATTTGGCTGTATAGCAAGGTCCTTTTAATTTTAGTTACTCTCATCCATCCTTTTAATACATATTCACAGTACGTAAGGGAACATTTTTGAAAGATACTAATATTAAAATTGTATATTAGAAATGTCCAACATCGATTGAGCTATAAATTTGAGCAAGCAATTGGTTATGTTGAAATCATCCAACAACAATTAATACTGTAAAGATTTATCATAGACGATCTCCACACGGAGAGACCAACTAGGCCACCAAAAAGAGACTAGATAAGCGAACAAACGAAAACAGAAATAGAGCAAGAGTACCAAAACAATTTCGTCTCAATCTCCACTACACGACCACCGTTAACATGCTACCACTATCTATCATTGCAGTCACCATTACCACCGTGGATGGAGGGAGAGGGGGCCAAGGAGGTCCTTGGGCCCCCCTCAAATTTTAACAAATTTGTAGGGATATTTTCATAATTTTAAAATATTTACTTTAATTAGATAAAGATTATAAAAAGTCTATTTCTTAAAAAAAAATCTAGGTTTTAATTGATTATCTCTAACTATTTGTATTAGTTTAAATTAATATGTCTTATTTAAATTAGCTATTTTGGCATTTATATACAACTTATACAATTATCAAATACCTTCTTCAAATTGGAAATAATTATTTTTAAGCAGTTGTTAAGCTTAAAAAAAAAAAATTATACTTAATATATCATTAATAAATTTTCCAGATTGATTTTTTTTATATCTTGTTTGACTATTATTAGTCATATTTATGGAATAAAGATTTCTTATTTTTTGCTAAACGTTGTGAGTAACAATTATTTATTTTAATTTTTCTATTATTATATTTGATTTTATTAGCTTTATACAGATAATATTATTTTATATCTTTTTTTAAATTAATATATATTTTATTTTAACACTATAGTCGGGGCTCCGGACTCAAAATCCTGCCATTGTGTTTGGATCTTTAACATCCATTTGGAGAAAGCGAAATTAGGAGTGTATGCCTCGATTTCACATGATTGTTATTTAAAATTTAATTCTAAAATTGTCTTCTCCTTTTTGCTGAATAATTAAAATAAAAAAAATAGAGAGGAAAAGGAGAGGATATTTGAGATAATTGAAGAGAATATAAAAGGAAGTTTAGGAGAGAGAAATATGAAGGGAAGGATTATGTTGTTTCTTTTAAGTGAAGCAATTAAAGAGACAGAGAGAGATGATAGAGAAAGCAGAAAAAGGGCACCCAGGAAAAACCCAGAAAAGTTTTATCAGGTCACTTTCATCAAGGCCTGCTGGTGCCATTCTGGAGGATCTATCTCTAGAGAGAGAGAGAGAGTAAGAGGCTCAAATTACAAAATTAGGGTTCCAAGTGAAATATTATAATTATAAAGAAAAAAGAGGGAAAATCTTGGAAACACCATTCATCTAATGGTATGGGACAGAGTGGACAAAATGAGGGGAAAAAGGTTAATTTTTTTTAAACAAGTAGACAAGTTCAGTCATATTTTAGGTTGGGAACCTAAAATTCCGTCCCATAGAAAATAAGTGAATCCAGTCCATCCCTCTAATATATACTAAGACTTTTGAAAGTCCACAATTTGTCGGATTTTTGGCCTATTGGGTCTATTAGACTCTATAAATACTTCAGGTTAAATTTTTGATGATCTAACCCATCTAAAATAACTGATAGGTTAACTAGACTGATTTTGTCACCTTCAACTACAGCTGAATGCATGAAACAATCACTTAGGGTTAGCTCCTTATGTGCATTATTGGCAATGTTGGAAACCTGTGATCTACGATAGACACATCCTGTGAGAGTTGTGGAGGGATGGGAGACGAGTGAGGCGCGAGCCTGAAATCTTGGTTATTAAAAAAAAAAGTTAATTTGTAATTTTTGTATATTTAGTTAAAAATTGGAGTTGGTAATTGTGTTGATATCACAGTGAGGGGAGAGATCTTTAATCTCCATTCTGACCCAAACACTGCCACCCTCATCCAGGCCTCTTATAGTAGAGAGAGAAACAACACAAGAGAGAGAAAGCTAGCTAGCTGTTAAAGGCAATATTTCATTTATTCTCTGTATCTTCCCACTTTTCATCTCCACCACTTCCATCTTTAGATAAGAGAAGCAAAATTAGGGCTTAATCCCATCAAAAAGTGATTGTACAGATTTGCAGGTGGTAGAGTGATTCTAGATTATAGGTATCATCAAAAGCTGTGTATGAATAAAGCAAGCTTTGAAGAAGATGGGTTAGGCTGCATCTCTGGTCGGCTTAGCCTTCTGAACCTGTGATTATGGAATTTGGAAGGTTGGATGGAGGAGAGAGGAGAGAGAAACAGAGGAGAGAGAAAGTGCTCTAATTCATCAAAAGCTGGAAGAAGAATTGGAAAAGGAGAAGAACAAGAACAAGAGCAAGGGTCTGACTCTGGATCCTCAGAAGAATCATCCTCACCATCTTCATCTTTACCAAAATCAAAATCAAAATCAAAATCAGTTTCTACCAAATTCACGAAATGTAATTCACGACAGAGACGAACAGTTTTTCCATCAGAATCAGCAGCTTCTGTATGCTACGAGAATAGAATCCAACCACCACCACCACTTACAGCCGCCGCCGCCGCAGACGGCGGCGCAGCCGCTGAAGAAACGCGCGACGGAGCCGGCCTCCGAACATGCTAGATTGCGGGAAAAGATGGGGGAGAGTAGCCATCACCAAACGACGTCGTCTAGACTAGGCGGGAAGGCAACCGTCGGGGAGATTGTGGAGGTGCAAGGCGGCCACATTGTCCGGTCCACCGGAAGAAAAGACCGCCATAGTAAAGTTTGCACCGCTAAAGGCCCGAGGGACCGCCGTGTTCGCCTCGCCGCACACACTGCTATTCAATTCTACGATGTTCAGGACCGCCTCGGCTACGACCGCCCTAGTAAGGCGGTGGATTGGTTAATTAAGAAGGCGAAAGCCGCCATTGATGAGCTTGCGCAGCTCCCTGCTTGGCATCCGACCGCCTGTTCGGGGCCGAATGTAAGCTTCGAGCCTCATGAGTCTCAGCAGAAGCTCGACGACGACCAACAGCTCCACCACCAACAGTCTGATTTGGTGAATTCAAACAAGCGAGCCGTAACAATGGCGGTTGGAGAAGAAGAAGACGAGCACCACGATTTGCACCAGAGAGGAATTGGTAACAATTCTAACAACACGCAAATTTCTAGCTTCTTACCTCCTTCTCTGGATTCCGATGTAATCGCCGATACAATCAAATCCTTCTTTCCGATGGGCGCTTCCGGCGAGGCTACTTCTTCATCTATGCAGTTTCAAAGCTTCCAAAATTCCGATATGATGCAACGAAGCAGCAGCCATAGCCAAGACCTAAGGCTTTCTCTACAGTCATTTCAGGATCCAATTATGCTCCACGAAAGCCCGAACCACCAGGCCCATTCGCAAGCCCGACATGTTCTAAGCGGCACTCCGCTAGGATTCGACGGCGGATCCTGGTCGGAGCACCACCAGTTACAAAGGCTCGCGCCTTGGAATGCTGGCGGTGGAGACACCGCCAGCGGGAGCGGCGGCGGCGCCGCCACGTCGGCGGGGTACTACTTCAACTTGCCGTCAGCGCCGCAGCCTCTCCTGCAGCAGCTGTTAGTCCACAACCAGTTGTTTTCTTCACAGAGGGGACCCCTTCAGTCCAGTAACACACCTTCACTTCGTGCTTGGATCGACCCGTCCGCCGTTGACCACGGTCAACACCACCACCCCGGAGGCTATCCGGTGTACCCGTCGTCGGTTTCCGGCGCCGGGTACGGCGGATTCACCGGGTTTCACATCCCAGCACGAATTCAAGGTGATGAAGAGGAGCACGATGGCTATTCCGACAAGCCGTCTTCTGCTTCCTCTGATTCTCGCCATTAGAATTCAGCTCACTACCAATCTATCCTCTCTTCTTCCATCAACAAAAGTAAATCCGCTCATCATTTTACGAATTCAATTTCATTTACCCTAAATTTGCAATTAACAACTGAAAAATCAATTTGCAGGGGCTTAAATCATCAGTCAGGTGAATGAATGAGGTCTCGTGAGGATGGAGTGAGCTTTACTCGATGGCGGCAGCTTCACCGCGAGACGAAGATACTCCGATTCTAGGATCGGGTTGCTTCGAATCGAATTCGGTTAGCTAATCTATGTTAATTTCCTTACTATTTCAAGTCATTTCAATTTCGTAGTTGCTTGCTTGAGACATTACTACTGCTAGTTTCATGTTTCAGACATTCGAATTGTTCCCGTTTTCGGCTATGTTGTTGATTTTTGATGAAATAATTGTTCGATTTCGCTATTTGATCAATCCGTGATGTCGAAATCAGACTACATTTGCTGGTAGATTATGCATATATACGTAGCTGTGGTGATGCTGATATGTATGAGTTTGTTTGGATTTTGTCATGTTGTTTTCTCTGTCAATTATTCATGCCTGAAAATATACCATACCATACCAGCTCAAATTTAATAATCTTCAAGAGTGAAATTACCAAGTTTTTACGAATAGGATTCTTAATGGTGGGCATCTTTACATCTCCATCGTGGCTGGGGTTTGGGAGGCATTACGAGAGTAGTCGCTTTCGGACAGTAAGCCCTTGTAGAGAGAGAAAGAGTGTGTAATAATTTCTATTGATTGAGAGTGTCTGCCTATTAAGATCAGGTTGTGGTGGTGGGTGAATCAGAGTTAGAGTTAAGTGGGACTAGAGTGGCAATTCGAAGCCTGCCGTGCCAATGCCATATGTAGGGTCGACCCAGCTTCAAATTTTGTAATGCTGGCCCGACCTCGCATATCCTTCTAAAATACTACACTATAATTTATTAGGTCATTGGCTCATCGGGTCAGGTCTAGTTGGACCGATAATACTTCTAGCTGCCTTGCCTATGACCAAGCCCGCCAAAAATATCAGACTGGCTGGGCCGGCTGGTTGAGCCGTCTGATTTGCCACCTAGAAGTGGGACTTGGGTGGGGGTATAAATGAGTTTGAGTTGGCTGATTTTGCCACCTCCATATGCTTGGCAACTTTATATGACCTTCAAAGTAATAGGAAAGAGAACTATGACCGTGTTTAGTTATGGTTGGGGTGCTGAGGAACTACTGGCTGACGTAAATGAAAGTTGGGAAAAGTGAAACGTCTTGTTAATGTAGGAAGCAGAGAGAGACGAGCGCCGAAGTATTCTTTCAACCTATATTGAGAAAAGGGTTGGATGCAACTCTTTTAAATAAACACACGGTTGGTTGTGCCAACCCTCAACGGATTGGGCCCAACCTCCCTATTATTTTCAAATATCATGTTTTTCGAGTAATTTATTGTGTGATAATTATTTTGTCATTAACAATCAATATTTTCTGTTAGTATGAGTCTTGTTTCTATCATTCAGTAATATTGTAATGTTTGAACTTTGAAATGTTTTCGCATTACCCATACTGAAGTTACATTTGCTAGGTGTTAAACGGGCAACAGACTAGTGTTTCATGTCTAGTCGAGGGTAAGTGTTGTTTAGGAGGGATTGAGTGGAGAAGAGTTGGGAAAAAAACGTAGGCAGACGGAAAGAAATAGCTTTGGATCGGTTCTGTTTGTTTGTTTGTTTGTTTTTTTAAAGAGATAAGCAAGGAACACATTTTGTATAGTACCAAAAAATTGGGCACTTAACTATCATAAATAGTTGGTCCACTTGCCTTGCAAAAATATCTCATCCCTCTTAAAAAATCTGCCTAGTCTAGCTGGAAAATATTTTGTTAAAGAAAATAAAAAAATAATTGGGGTTCCAATGAGAAAGTGACAAGTGCATGATGGTGGTTGGTACTTCTTTATGGTTGATTGCTACTGTTCAAACAACACACTGTAAATTGCAGACATTTCTCAGAATTTTGAGAGTCCCATATATTATTTTTACAAGATTGTACAACTCACATTACAGTGCAGAAATTTGTTTTATATTATCTATTTATTTGACTTGTTAAAAAGTCAATTAAATTTGTATGATATTTTTCTGTTTTATAACGAGAGTTATGTTTCAAAAAATTTATTGTGTTAAAATGAGTCTTGTTTCAAACGTTTGAATCTCGTTTTATTAGTTAAAGTAAAATAAATATAATTTTTAATTTCACGAAATAGTCACATACGATTAAATAAATCAAATCAAACACTAAAATAAGTTGTTTACATAACAATTGATGGTTTTTTTAGAGTTAGTATCTTCATTGAATTGATAAAAAATAAAAAAGTTGTACTTTTTTCAAATATGACTCTTTATAGGATGGACAAAGCATTTTACAATTGTAACCAGTGTTGTAAATGTCGTTAGGCACTGATCGGTCGGTAAACTAGGGGCTAGTGACTACTCGGGGTTAAGCAAGACATAGTCGTGGTCAGGTGGAGAGGAACCAGGTAGAAATATAAACGGCCAACATGAGCGTAGCATCTGGGTACGTAGTGACAAACATTTTTGCAACAGTGATTGTAACTGCTGCAAATCCTAGTAAGTTATTAAAATTGAAAAACATATTGGACTTTTATGTAAATAGGTCAAATCCCATGGGCAGTTTCTGTAAATTTTATCAAAAATAATTGTTTTGGGATCCAAGACAAGGACAAATATGTAAAGACACAGTTGAGCTGCTTCTTTGTCTGTTAGATGTTGTAATGTACTAAAGAAAATGAAATGAATAATTCAATAATGGTAGAAAGTTCTAAGAAAGTACGAACATTAAAATAAAAATAATAAATTAAAGTGTAAAAGCATGCAACAATCCATGCACAATTTTTATCTTTTATCATGAGAATCCTTAGCCCACAAACTTTTAACAAACTAATAATCCATACAACAAACATGAAATATTACATACATTCCTCCATTCACAATCAAAAATCAAATTCAAATGTCAAGCAAGAAATTAAACCTCTATATGGTTTTTTTTATATTTTTTATTTTTAAAAAAAACTTTAGAAGGTCGAGCGATGTATTTACTTGACGACCTCCAAATGTAGGCAATCACGGAGATTATTAAAGTTTATTTTCTCTAGAACAACTCGACTTTTGTTCCTTTTTAGCTATTTTTGTCACTCATACATACCCTTCTAGATTTGATGGTAGAGTAGCTTAGGTGCTATAAATCGGTATGAAGGGCAAAAGTGTCCAAATAGGTTTAAAGTAAAAATATTTTTGACAATGATTTGTGTTCATTCAGATTATTATCTTTAGGCGAAAAAAGTATGACCAAAATGCCCCCATTTTCGTCATGCCTTGGACGATTTTCTTGCATGGTTAGAGACTTTTCCATTAGACAAAGCTGGTGTAGCAGAAACTGCAGTTTTTGTGGTGGCTAAATTTGTACTTTGACTTGTGTTGTTTTTCGTCTTGGCCTCGTTTGATACCGTTTCTCCCATGGTCGAACAGCAACCCACCGCTCCTTCCAGCTCCACCCCCAGCTTTCTTTGCTCAGATCGTAGTATGACTGCCCAAAATATTGATTCGTATTCGCCCTCCACTGTAAAAAACGCAAAACTATTAACACTATGTATGATAGAATAAGCGCCTAGCACCTAGGTAGAGCTTACCCCGACTTTTTGAGTATGAAATGCCCTTATACTTGAGAAGAATTACTTCTTACATTTTATGATGCAACACATGGATAAACTACTTCTCTCTTCAAATTTAGCCATTTTTCTTTAATGAAAACATGGAAGCTCATTTGAGCTAATAATAAATTGGTGTTGAGAAAATTTAATTTTCTAGAATAGACAAATTCTGTAATACACAATTTAATGTATTTCAGAACCTAGGACCCACAAAAAATTGGGGGTGGTCGCCGGTCGCCCCTGTGGCCCTTACTCATGGCCGACCCTACAAAAGTAGGTTGGCGACTTCTACAACGTTGGCCAAAAAATAAAAAAAAGAGCTTTTTTACTTGACATGCCTGGTGAGAAAAAGCGTAAGCTAGAGTACGTTCACGTTTGGCAGCTGCTGCTTCTCGTTGTTGTATCCGGTTAACGATTTCTTCCATTGTTTCAGGGCCACAACTCCACTCAACCTGTTGAAGAAATCGTAATCTTTTTTAAGAAATTGAACCGGTCTTATACATACACGAGGAACATAATAAAAAAAAAAAAAAAAAAAAATTAGACGCATGTTAGCATTCCACCCTTCCTTCTCCTCTCAGGGTCTACCCGGCGACCAGTATTTCTTGGTCGTGAATATCTGAACTGGTTGTTCGCAAATTCAATTTTCCAAAAGATATCAGACTTTTTTCCTAAATAAAGACCTTTGCCTTAAATGTAGCAAAATTATAATTTTGGAAGTATTAAAGCCATTTACAGAAAAAGGAAGAATAATCAGATACTAAATCAATCAAATTTGAATTGCTAGGCTGTTATGTCAGTACAATTATGGAAGATATATATATTCCTATATAGGTTGAACTGAATTCATTGATGATATTCCAGTTGTCCCCTCAATAATAGTAAATTCTAACAACTTATCAGAACTTGTGATTACTATGTGTGTGTGTGTGTGTTGAGTACCTCTAGTTCATGGAGCTTAGCTTCAAGTTTAATCTGGTTTTCGAGTTTTTTCTGTTTTGATCGGCTGTCAACGACCATGGCGAGCCAACGAGCTCTGATCTCCGACTGGATTCTGCTCCAAAAATGGATGTGATTCAGAGCAGATGTTGCTTGGTTTTGCACCGAAAAATGGCCTTCTCCTATGACTCCTCGGAATCTGTCGACTCCTTTTAACCGGCGCAATGCCTTCCTTGCCTGCCGTAAACCACAACGGTCGATAAGTTAATAAAACTGGCATTTAATCAAGAACATATATAGCCTACTTGTACAAACCATATTCAAGTTTTGATTTCATGATTTGAGACTTAAAACTACACAAGTTAGGGATCATAGCCTACAGACGAATTATGAGGATTGTTCGGCTAAGAAACCGTCTTTTGAGTTGTTTTTAGAGCTGGTATGATGCTACATTTTACTTAAAAAGTAAGTACTCGAAGTTTTTGAGTAAAGAAAGGTCGTTGAATTTTTAAAACAGTCTCACTAAACGAGTCGAGTAAATACAGTTATAAGCTCCTAACGTCTTATTTTTAAATTAAATATGTTAGCCGGATCTAACCTTGTATGTTCTAAAGGCAGACTGGATTTTTGCAGCAGCAATATCTTCAGTTAGGTGTCTGAATTTGGCATTCTTCTTTGTGGCACCATTTGTAAGAAATGTGCCCTTTTTGTTGAAATGTTCTGATTTTGATTTTCTGGCTGAATTCTGCATAAAATTTGCAAGATTATTACAACATTTTAAGTAATAAATGTTGAAAGAATTGGATGAAATTATTTGTGTTAATGTACCTTTTTTAGGCATATTATGTTCTTGAACCAATCACCTGTACCCATTTTGGCCCTGTTGCTTCTATTGCTGAGTTACTGCATTAATCTAGCTAGCAAAAATAATAATAATTACTAGTGATTTTGCATAAATTTATTTGGAATTAAGAAAAGGATTTGAGTTATGAAGATACTAATATATATATCTATATAGAAGAAAATCCACGGAATCCGATGGACTTGAGACGGAATGTTTGATCTCTATAATGCTTGTCTCTAAAATCTAGAGACCGATTTATTCATTCTCTAAATTTAGTGACGGAATTTATGTCTCTATTAAGAAATTAGAGACCAAATTACCAACATAATAGAGATGGATTAGGTCCGTCTCTAATATCCGGTTGCTATTTCGTCACTAATTGAATACTAATAATTTTTTTCCACTTTCCGTCACTATTTTATTTTATTTTTATTTCCGTTACTAATTTTCATCTATAATAAGCTTCCCCATACTCCATCCTATTTAATTTAGGCAATACCCGTCGGACAATCGTGTCGCTTGCTGATAATCGAATAACTCGATTAATATAAAAATTGATTAAATAGTACATAATATATATCATAAATAAGTGATAGATAAATCATATATAGCATATATAATTTAGTCATTCAAGATCAGTCTTGCATAAAAACGAATTGCATTTAGTCCCGTAAAAATTTTGATTTAGCAGATTTGTATCTAATTTTGGGGAAATTTTGAAATTTGGCTGTAAATTGATACATGCGGCTCATATGTGTCACTTGAGCTACATCTAGTTGATAGTACAACCAATCTCACATGCGGGTCACGATTCGTCAAAGCTTTTTCTACAGCCTAAAATTTGTGATTTTCGTAAATTGGAGACGGAAAATGAACTTATGCAACGCACATGAGCCGCACATATCAATTTCTGGCCAAAACTCTCAATTCTCCCCGTCCCCCCGCAAAAAAAATTTCAGACCAAATTCTCGAAATTTAAATTTTCAGGAACTTAATTGTAAATTTCAATTTGTATGATTTGCAATATATCGATGGTTGGGGGACTACTATTGCAATTTTATCATAGAAGAACACTAAAAATCCCAAAAAATTGTTGAGAAGTGCAAGAGAAAAGAAAAAATATTGAATGACTAAATTAGAATGCTTCATTAATTTAAGGGTTAATTACATAAATCAACCTGTACTATACGTATTTTGTCACATTGCCACCTAAACTTTTTTTTTTTTTTTCCAACTGCAACCTAAAGTGCTCGTTTATTTTCACTTTTGCAACCTCCGGCGATAATTTTCAGCGAGGAAATTATAAAATTAT
>JAUEKW010135699.1:0-11593 GCA_032274785.1 Ajuga reptans
ATGAAATTCCCCATCATAATTGGCCTGAAGTCAGTCACTCGAGAAGCATGCAGGTTCTTTGGCAGCAGTACCATAAAATTAGAATTGAGCCCATCCTGCATCACACCAGTATGAAAGAAATGAGCAACAGCCTCATAGACATCTATATGAACCACCTCCCAAGCCTTCTGAAAAAATAAACCGGAGAAGCCATCCGGGCTAGGCGAGCTGTCCGGTGAAAGGTCAAATACGGCCTTCTTAACGACCTCCAAAGAGGGCGTCTCACAAAGTGTCACGTTCTCCATCCCCGTAATAATAGGCTGAATAAAGCCGTCCAAGAAAGAGAAGTCCTCCGTCCCATGAGGATCAGCTTCAAAAAGCTGCTGAAAGTAACCCAGGATATGCGAAGAGATAGCATGCACATCCGTAGCGTAGGTTCCGTCAATCAATAAGCCACGAAGAGGGGTACGAAATTTACGTTTCGTCAACGCACGATGAAAAAACCTAGAGTTTCTGTCGCCCTATTTAAGCCAGCGAGCCCAGCTTTTTTGCACGTTGAACACGTGCTGTTGCTGAAGGACCGAATTGATCTCCGCCTGTTTACAAATCTCAGCATCAAACAACTCCTGCGAATCCCCTTCCAGAAAAATGCCTTGCTAAATCTCCGCAAGCTCAGCAAAAGCCTTGTCCATCCTAACACGAAAATCTACAAAAACCTGCCAATTCCAAACTTTAAGAGCTCCCCGAAGTCTTTTCAGTTTGCACATGATAACATGCATAGGATTGAAGCTATGCATAGGAGCATCCCAGGACGTTTTAACAAACGAGAGAAAGTCCTCGTGAAGACACCACATAGATTGAAACCTGAAAGGACAGTGAATCGGCTACGTCTCAACTGAACAAGAGACTAAGATAGGATGGTGATCCGACATGATGCGGGGCAAAGAGAAAGCCAATAAGTTGCCCCACAGATCCACAAAGGATGAAGAAACCAGGATTCTGTCAATACGAGAGGCATAGAGGCCCCGCGAAGTATGGCGAACGAAAGTGAAGGGAGCGCCGGTGATAGAGAGGTCCACCAGCTCACTATCCTCCAAAAATCTGCAAAAGTCAGAGATACCTGAACGAGACGTTGTCGTGCTCTTACGTTCATGCTCTCCCAAAACTGCGTTGAAGTCGCCAATCAAACAAATGGGCATGTCCGGCAAGGCAAGGAGATCATGCCATAAAGGTCTGCGTAAAACGTAATTCCAATTCCCATGCACACCACCAAAGAGGAATTCATGCACGTTAAAGCAAGCACAGATAATGATAGGTTGATCCAAAGCCATAAAGATTGAAACATTAGTAATATTATTGGACCGTAAAATCTAAATATCCGACAGTAAATTAGTTCTAACGTTACCTCCCACGAACACCAACTTGAGGTTGCGCCAATACGAAGAAGGGATAGAGTCAAAGCTAACTTTCGGTTCGATGATGACCACCAAATCAGGGTTGTGACGGGAGCAGAAGTCTCGAAAAGCGTTGCAGGAAAATTCATTGCCGATCCCGCAAATATTCTAACGAATCACATTCATTGAGAAACTGCATGTGAAGAAGTATCCGGATCATCCGGAAGGTCAGCCAAATCCACCCAAGAATGCCGTCCAACCGTTCCCATGGATTTGACCGCATCAGAATTAACCTTATTCATAACCTTGAAGGGAGTGGTGGCCACCGAAGAGAGCTCAGAAATATTCTGATTGAGCTTGGAGCCGTCTTCCTGCACCCCATGCGGGTTGTATGTTGGAATTGGCATCCCTCCTCGTGCTTTGAGAGACTCCAGCCGAAGAAAACCGTTGATATGGATGATACGGATGCTGCATGTTGAGTGGGGGAACATCAAGAGCCTCCGCCTGTGAGGGTTGGTCCACTAAAATAATTTGATTTGCCTGACAACTGATAGAGGTACCATATGTGGCCGCTGGGGGAGCGGTCTTTGGAGAAGGATAAGCCCGAGAAACCGAGATGTTCTCCGAAGATGATGCAGCACCCTTGCTGCGTAAAGAATCTGTGAGATTATTGGATGACGACTCCGCAATGCCGGGGTCCGAAGCTAGCAGAACAAACATATTTGAAATGGCCACTGTAGAGCCATCTTCTGGTATATCTTTATTTTGAGAAACATCAGGAATGTTTGTGTCTGGTTGCATGGAAGTTTTTGGGCGGTATTGCCCCCTCTGAGAGGTCCCCCGACCAGCTGTAGCTCGTGTTTCAGCATGGGAAATTTGTCTACGGGCACATGAACGATGGGCACGAGAAGGGTTCCTCTGGAGCTTATCACGGGATCGCCCCCTGCCGTCCGATGGCACAGGGTGAGATACCTTACCTGAGTTACGACATTTAGCTGTTGCGTGGCCCACAATGCCACAGAAAGAACAGAAGGGAGGTAGATTTTCAAAGCTGAGTGAAGGGCAGCCTCCACGCCATGTGCTTCCACCGTTATATTTGTCTCAAACTCAAGCATCAAGTCCATTTCCACTAAGACCCTGATAAAGTGACCAACGTCACCCTTGAGAGATCTTTCGTCAATCGAGATTAGTTAACCAACTGATCTGGCAATGCCCAAGATGACCGACGGGTCCCAAAACTCAATAGGTAATTCGTAGATACGCACCCAAACCGCCGATGTAGATGATGATGCTCTATACAGATTAAAACCCGGCATCCATTGTTGTAGTCGAAGGGTGCCGGGTGAGAGCTGCCACTGAGTTCTCTTGGTAGCTGTAGCACGATCAGATGCATGCTCAAAGTCAATGTTGAAATACCCCTTACCTAAGGGAATAAGCTCGAGCTCCCCTTTTACTGACCAGAGACCCCTAAGTTTCGCCATAAGCTCAGAAGTTGTCCTTGGTTTATCACTACGGACATAAGTGATCCGTCCAATAAAAGAGTCTTTAAAATTCTGAATCCGACTTTGCAGAAGAGCGTCATTCATGGTAATGCAGTGAACATCGCCTTTTTTGCACGAGGGAGCTTTATCAAAAGAAGTTCTAATATCAGCTTGCTTCTTTTGGAACAGAGAGGCAAAGGTCTTATGAGCATCAGAAGTTTGCTGAAAAATCTCTGAGTCGGAGGCCTGTACAGGAACCTGACCTTCCGACGGCCTGGGAGGATGGGAAGGCTCCTGCTGACCACAAGAATTTCCCCTCATATGTCGAGATGAGAAAGCAGTTGGGTCCGACAAAGAGCGAAAACTCGTCTCCTTGCCGGTGAAACCCTCCACATCACATGAACGTGCAAAAGGAACATGAGAACTATTAGAAACATTATCACCAGAAATTCCATAATGTTACAAAAGATAGGGGACGGTATTACCGGTTTTCGGCAACGTCACAAAGGGATGGACGTTGCCGGTAAACTGTGTGAACAGCAGTGAGCATGCCCCTGATGCTCCAAAATAGGATGAGGCAAACCATGATAACCCTGCATGCTTCCTGAAAGGCCCGAGATAGGCAAGAGTGTAGTGTAATTAGATGCAGACATGTTGGACATGTTATTCAATTCATTATTTTGCAGAAAAAAGGGCACAGTATTACCCGTTTCTGGCAACGTCGTTGATGTAAGGACGTTGCCAGTATTAGGAGGACAGCGGTTGTATGAAAAATTTTAAATCTCCGGCGAAGCAGCCGGGTAGCATCAATGGTGGTGGGGTGGGACACCCATCGTTGACACCGGGGACGGCATAACAGAAATTGCATGAAAATTAACAGGACAATCCGAATTACGCAGATTAGGGTTTGTGATATTACTGGTTTCCGGCAACGCCGCCGACGGAGGGGGGACGTTGCCGGTGATTGTGGAGCGCGAAGAGACATTATTAAAAAGGTATGATGTCTGGGGGATCATAGAACCCGCGTGCAGCATGCCAGAGACTGGCTCCAGCATCGTGAAATTTGGATTTTGTGATCCGCAAGGATGATCTTGAAGGGAACCAACAGATCTGTCGTTGATGCAGGTTAAAACCATCGCGGTTGAAGAAGAACCAGAGTGTAGGGTTCCTTCGCGAGCGGCGAGGCCCGATGCGTGATGAACCCTAGAGGAAGGTCGCAAGAGTTCCTGCATGAAATCACCAAAACCTGGGATGTTCTGCGTTAGAATGTGAATGATCCGGTCCTGGGATATCAGATTCTCCTTAACATGAAATTCAGGAGGAGAGACGGATTCAGGAATCTGAATATGGGAAGAATTGTCGCACAATTTGTCATAAACCCTAGACGGGTTTGTAGCCCTAGTTTTTAGAAAATCATCAAAATCTGGAAAAGATTGACGTAAAGTGGCATAAATCTGTTCCAGACGAACAGGATTAATCGAATTCATAATAATAAACGGAAAGAAATCACCAGCGGGACACTAAAATGGATTGTTGAAATGGAAGAAAAAGGAATCGCCAAAATCCCCCGTCTCCTCTCATTGTCGTCTCTCTCATCTCTCCACTAGCACTCTCTCTCTATCGCTCTCTACTCCCTCTCTCTCTTTCTCTCTCTCTCACTCTCTCTCTCTATCGCTCTCTACACCCTCTCTCTCTCTCAATCGGTCACTACTCTCTCTCTCTCTCCCCCTCCCTCTCTCTCTCTATAGCTCTCTAATCTCTCTCTCTGTCTCTCTCACTCTCACTCTCTATTGGTCTCTACTCTCTCTCTCTCTCAACCGCTCTATCCTCTCTCTCTCTCTCTCTCCCCCTCTCTCTCTCTCTCTCTTTTTTAAATAAAGCGGCATGAAATAAATAAAAAGGAAAAAAGAGTTACAAAAAAGGAAAGAGCAAAGAGGAGGCCATAGCCCAGCCACTCAAAGAACGAAATCAACACCAGGCCACAAGTGGACTGGGAGCAAAACCTACTACTGGCCTCGTTAAAACCTCCCCATAGAAAAACCCTGTGGGAAAAACCCATGAGGAGGAAAAAGAGTACCAGAAGAGCCTAGCAATATACAAAGCGAAAGAATTCCTGAGAAATAACATCAAAACTAACATCAGTTCTAAGAAAGTCCGGCACAGAAGACCACCACGTGAAATCATGGTCCAGCTTGGAAAGCTTGTTAGCCGCAACATTTCCTTCCCTGAAGATATGCGAGACCCGAAAGCGGAAGTTATGGAGCAATCTCAAAGTGCGGTGCCAGCGCGGACGAAGTCTCCAAGGGACATGCAATGTTCTCGTCGAGAAATGTTGGACCACATAAGTCGAGTCCGATTCCAACCAGATGTCACGCCAACCCTTAGCCTCAGCCACCTCAATAGCTTTCATAGCCGTCAAGAGCTCAGCCTCAAAGGCAAAACCGTTTCCAAGAGCGATAGAGAAGCAGCCACACACAAAACCTCTACAGTTCCTGAAAATAGCGCCCCCGGAAATTCGTCCAGGAGCTCCTAGCGCACTGCCATCAATGTTAATCTTGATCCAACCCGGTAGAGGAGGATACCAACGAACCGAGATGATCTTCGGAGCCTTGCCAGGCTTGCCACGAACCCCTAACCTGCGAAGAACACCAAGATCAAAGCAAGAGTTATATATAAAACTAATATCCATGGCGTTCACCCCATGGAAGTCCGCCAAAATCAAACGCCAACCAGCCTCCAAGTTGGCTCGAGCTCCCTCAAAAATGCACTAATTGCGAAGATGCCAAATATGCCAAATGGCCGTCATAAAAATAAATTTCCACAACGCCAAAAGCTGCGGACTAAACTATAAACACATCCCCTGAGTGATAAAATCATGAATTCCACGCCCCAGGTCAAGATTGGTCTCAAAAATCTCCATGACGCGACCCCAAATCTTCCGAGCATAGGAGCAACTAGAGAACAAATGATCGAGGGACTCTTCATCCGAAAAACACAGGAGACAAATGTTGGGGCCCACGAATCCTATATAACGCCGAAGAAAATCCACAGTAGGAATCCGATCATGAATAAGACGCCAACAGACAAGAGAGCGGGTGGGAGGGATATAAGAAGAGCATATCCAATTGCCCCATTGTACCTGAGGAAAGCCAGGCCGAAGATAATCATAAGCCGTCTTAGAAGTCTAATCACCATCACGAGAATGCTTCCAAATCATGGTGTCCTGAGAAGAAAGAAGAGGATGACGAACAATATCCTTGGCAATGTCAAGGTGAGCCATGATGAAGTCCTCATGCAGACGCCAAGTGTCCCCATCCACGTACTCTTTAATGGGCTGCGTAAACTAATGTCGGAGATGCGCCGGAATCTGAATTCTGTCCGCGATAACATATCCCAGCCAGTTGTCGAGCTAGAAACGGGTGTTCGACGCTTGTCCGGGAAGAACACTAGAATGATCACGAATCACACTCCACTCCTTCCGAACAGCCCCACCGATCGAAGTCTTTTGATAGGTAGAACGGGGCTGGTGGTCCGAAGTAAACAGCCTTCGGCGAATAAAATTCATGCAAACCGAGTCAGCCACAAGAACATCCCAGCTCAACTTCGAGATAAAGGCCCTGTTAGCGATCAACAAAGAACGCACCCCCAACCCACCTTCAGACTTCGGACTGCAACAACGATCCCATGAAACCATGCAGACTCCCCATTTGCGAATGTTACCTGTCCAAACAAAGTTCCTTATCGCCGTTTTAAGCTCTTTAAGCAACCCCGTGGGCCATTTATAGCAGAGCATTGAATGATTAACGGAGCCCAAAATCACAGACTCCACCAGGGCCAAACGACCAGCCATGGAAAGAGTACCACCAGTCCATTTATCAAAATGCAAAATAATCGAATCGAGAAGAGGCCGGAAGTAAGCTTTTCTGGGAGCACCACAAAAGATGGGAACACCAAGGTAAGAGAAGGGGAGAGATCCCTCCATGAAACCGGAATGTCTCCAAATGAAATATCTTGTGCTATAAGCAACCCCTTCCCCAAAGAAAACCCTCGACTTGCTTGCATTAATGACCTGGCCGGAGATACGGCCATAATCCTCCAGAATCCGCATCACACAACGAATGTTGGCCCTAGAAGCCTTCAAGAGAAGCATGATATCATCCGCATACATCAAAAAGTGAGGGCAATGCAAGTTACGACGGACCTGCATCGGAGCGAGGGCATTCTCCGAAACCGCACGGTCCAACGCCCTAGCCAGGACCTCCTGAGCGAGAACAAATAAAAGATGTGACAGCGTATCCCCTTGCCGAACCCCACGAGAACAACCGAAGTACCCCTCTGAAGAGCCATTAAGGAGAACCGACACACGGGAAGAACCCAAAATAGTACGAATCCAAGCAGCAAAACGATGTGAGAATCCAAAACGACTGAGGACCTGGATAATGAAGTCCCAACTGATCGTGTCGAAAGCCTTACGAATATCCAACTTCACCGCCATGCCATTCGCTTTCGACAAGCTATTCACCCCTTCTGAAGCGGTAACAATACAGTGATGAATGCTTCTGCCCGGGATGAACCCAAACTGACAGGACGAAGTAATCCGACTGAGCACCTGGCCAAACCTATCAGCAATGATACGACTGATAACCTTGAAGAGAAAATTTCCCATCATTATGGGATGAAAATCCGTGACCTTCGAAGCTTGAGGAGTTTTCGGGAGCAAGACCATCAAATTTGAATTCAGTCCTTCTTGCAACCTTCCCGTCTGGAAAAAGTAAGTAATCGCCTTGTACATGTCGAAATGCATCACCTCCCATGCTTTCTGAAAGAAAATGCCGGAGAAACCATCCGGTCCCGGCGAGCTATCAGGTTAGAGCTCGAACACAGCTTTTTTCACCACCTCACTCGTGGGAATCGCACAAAGAGCCAAATTCTCAGCCTCCGAGACAACCGGCTGAATGATCCCATCTAAAAATGTATAATCAGCTGCCAAAGTCGAGCCCACAGTGAAAAGTTTCTGAAAATAATCTAGAATATGCGCTTTGATCACGTTGGTATCTGTAACCAAATTACCATCGATCATTAAACCTCTGATGCTCTTGTGGCACTTCACAATCATCCTTGCTCGGTGAAAAAATCTAGTGTTACGGTCCCCATCTTTTAACCAATTGGGCCGATACTTCTGAGCATTAAAGACATGCTGCTGCTGTAAGGTCGAATTAATCTCGGCCTGTTTCAAAATCTCGGCATCAAACAGATTTGGAGCCTCTCCCTCCAAGAGCATCTCCTGCTGGATTGCGGCCAACTCTGCATAGGTAGTATCCAAACGATCCCTCAAATGCCCAAAAACCTGCCAATTCCAAGCCTTAAGTTCGGTTCTCATCCGTTGCAACTTCTTCATCACCGCATGCATTGGATTATGCCCCACGATGGGAGACTCCCATGACGTTTTGACGAACTGCATGAAACCTTCATGTAAGCACCACATAGCCTGTGAACCGGTGCATTCTCATCCGAACTAGTGAACAAAAGGGGATGATGATCCGACATAATGTGGGGCAACGTGAAAGCCAATAGCGTGCCCCACATCTCCACGAAAGAAGTAGAAACCAAACCCCTGTCAATCTGAGAAGCACAAAGACCCCGAGAAGTGTGAGGAACAAATGTGAACGGGGCCCTTGTGATCGGAATATCAAGCCAACCCCCATCCTCCAAAAACCTACGAAAGTCAGAAACCGCCGCTCTAGACGCGATGGCATGACTTCTCCTCTCATGCTCACCCAACACCGCATTAAAATCCCCAATCAAGCACATTGGCAAATCATTCATTAAATTCAGTAAATCATTCCATAAAGACCTGCGAGAAATATAACTACAACTCCCATGCACGCCACCAAACAAGAAATCATGCAAATTGTACTGAGCACGAATTAAAAGCAACTGACTCGATGTAAAAATAATCGAAGCATCAATAACATTACTGGAATGTAAAATCCAAATATCAGACATTAAATCACCTCTATCATTAGCGCCCACAAAGACAAGAGAAAGACTACGCCAATATGAAGACGGGATCGAAGCAAAACTAACCTTTGGTTCGATAATTACAAGCCAATCCGGACGGTGAGCTGAACAAAAATCCCGCAGAGAGTTACGGGAGAATTCATTCCCAATACCGCAAATATTCCAGCTCAAAACCTTTATTGGGAAACTGTCGAGAAAAAGTTATCCGGTTCATCCGGAGAGTCAGCTAAATCAGCCCAAGAATGCCTACCAGCAGTGCCCATGATGTCATCTGCCGTGGTAAGAGTATCAGCTGAATGTGTGATTTTTAAAGAAGTGGTAGCCACTGATTCCAATTCGGAAATATTCTGCCGCAGCGATGAATGAGGAGGTACATTAACCTCATTCGCTCCTGTTGTGACCGAGGCACGTCTAGCCTTACGCACCATTGTGACCGGCCACCAGCAGTGAAGTATCTGCTGTAAGGGTGAAATGTCCTTGGTGGAATTAAGGTGACAAGAGAAAAAACCGATGCAGCGGCTGTTGTCTCCGAAACCTCTACCAACGTATTGCATGAAACATCGGGGTTGGTTCTCTCCTTCTAATAATGAAAAGATGACGAGACCCCCCCCCCATGTGAGATACGGGTGTATCCTCCGCATCCCTCGTGCTCCTGAGCCAAATCAGAGAGAATCGAGAATCAGTTTGAGCAGCCATCTCCCTGCTCCAAAGGTTGAGAAGTTGCCACAGAAACCTTTGGACGATATTCCTTCCGAACTTTGGATTTAGAACATCTCCTGTCATGGGTGCCATTTGCAGCACCCCCCAGCTGCGTTTCCGGAAGAGCCTTAGCCTTCCCTCTATTTCTCACCCTCCTTGAGCGACCCCTACCCATCGGCGAAGAAGGCCTGGGATCAGAAGGAGCTTGTTGTCTACATTTGTCCGAAGAGTATCCAACAACAGCACAAAAACAGCAGTAAGGCGGCAGGTTTTCAAAAGACAAGTAGGGACAAAATTCTGCTCCCTTCGATTCAACCTTAACATTCGAGTCCCAAGGCTTGGAAAGGTCCATTTCCACGAGCACTCGAACGAAATGTTCAACCTGACCTTTTAAAGACCTCTCATCGATCGATAAGGGGTGACCAACAGCTCGAGCTATACTCATAATAATCGACGGATCCCAGTATTCCATCGGTAACTCATAAATACGCAGCCATACAGAAGCTAACGATGTGCTTGTTCTGTAAGGATTGAAACCCGGTGTCCATTGTTGCAAGCGTAATGAACCAGGAGAAAGAGCCCAAACTGGCTTTTCGGCAGCAACAGCCCGATCCTCCGGCAAAGCAAAACTGAGCGTGTAGTAACCTTTCCCTAAGGGAACAAACTTTAAATCTCCCTTGATAGCCCATAGCCCCTTAAGGCGCATAACCAGCTCCCCCACAGAATGAGGTTTGTCATTACGGGCGTAGGTGACACGTCCAATGAAAGAGTGCATAAACTGCTGAATACGTGGCTGCAAAACCTCATCATTAACTATTACACAGTGGAAGTCCCCCTTCTTGCAAGAAGGAGCCTCCTGAAAAGAGCCCTGCTTCTGTTGCATCTTGAAGAGGGAAGCAAAGGAGGGGTGACCGGTTCCTTCTATCCCAACTGCGGCAGTCCTAGCAGGGGAAGTGACCTTCTACTGAGAAATTCCAGACCCTGTGGACGTGTGGGGATATTTTTGCCGGAACGCATTCGGGTCCGACAAAGAACGGAACGTGTTCTGCTGGACCCTAGGCACCTCCGGGAACGCAGGAGTAGCAATTTGAGACAGAGGAGTGTCGAAATTACCGGATTCCGGCAACACCTCCGAATGGTGAGCGTTGCCGGTGTCGAAAAAAAGCGTTGATGATGCCTGTCGATTGCCCCCAACATGCATGATGTCTGAAAAGTGAGAATTAAGGCTCTGCAGCTTGCTGATGCAGGGATGGGGGTTCAGACTCCTCGCGGATGTTGCTTGATACGAATCCGTGGTGGAGCGTTCCTCCCATGGAAGCAATCCGGAGACAGAGACATTAGGGCTCAGAAAATTCAGAGATACTGAATCTGCATTACGAGACAGAGATGCAACGAGATTACCGGATTCCGGTAATATCGCCGGAGAGGGGACATTGCCGGTGATTTGTGAACGTCTGAAATTCTCCCAGTGGAGATTCCCGACGTAAGGTGGTATATCACTATGTGACAGTGGAACGACATGCTCATGCAGGGTATGTGCCCTAGGGTTAGGGTTCTTGAGCGATTCGGCTGGATCTTGAACGCAAGGCCGATTCTGGAAAATCTGCGTTTGATGCTCTCCTAATCTGGGGATTGCATTGGCATGAATCCCTTCCCCGCCATGAGAGGCCTGAAGAACCCTAGCATGGGTGTGGATCACCGCTTGGAGATATTGCTGAAAACCTGGAATTTGTTGCAAGAGAACATTCAAAATTTGATCATTAAAGTGATTAGTATCTGTCGAAGACGATCCAGGACTGATCGCTGCACCCAGCAAAGGATTAAGCGTAGTATTCTCATCAGGAATTTGAGAAACCCTAGCAGGGTTTATGAATGCTGAATGAAGAAACTCGTTGTTTTTGGAAAAATTCTGTGGGAATATTGAAAGAAACTGATTGACAGGTGGTACACGTGTTCGTGCATGCACTTTAGGACGCTTTAAGTGTCGATTTAGATATGTTTACATGCATAAATCCGTGT
>JAUEKW010135708.1:0-11589 GCA_032274785.1 Ajuga reptans
ACATATATAATCAATAAGCTAATTTTAATTAACAAACAAACAACTAATAAATTAAGAAAGAAATGTGAAACCATTACCTTTAAGAAGAAACATAATATCCAACAAAAGCTAGCACTTCAGTCTATTTGAAGGAAAAAATAATTACAATGAGTAAGCAGATACATCCAAAAGAATAAGAGTATTCAAACTGCTATACAAAAAATTTCTAATGTCAAATAGTTGTAGTTCTGCTTTAGATATGACTTTTTCCATCAAATAGCTTCCACCTATTAAATCACAACAACCACAAATTAATACATTACATAGGAAAACAAAAAAGACAAAGTTAACATAAACATACAATGTAAAGTTTAGCTACACATCTACTTTCCAGAAATGTAACAAGGAACAACATAAATATAACAAGGAAAAAAATGCTAATAGATATCAATATTATCAATGAAATAAATTTCTAAGCTACACAATATGCAATCCAAAATTGCTATGCCTTATATTCTTACTTGAACATGCATAATGTTTGAAGCCACACCACAATCTACTGAAATCCCATATTTAACCGACCCATAAAAAAATTAAAATTGACGCACTAGCACAATGAACAAAAGAAAGAAACTACTGTAAATCATGACCATTAGCTAATCGAACAATCGAATGAAAATTGCAAATTACCTATTTTTAGCTAACTTGATATGCTATAAGTATACTGACTACATACCAATACCTATCATGTGGACAACACCTCAAACACAATTGATTATCGGCTACTTTAACTAAAATGATAACAAATTGAGTAAATATTATCTTCAAGTACATGACAACTCAGTTTGGCATGGAAAAGTATATATTGAACAAACGCCTTACACGTATAATATAAATTTCTATATATGGACATTCATACCTCTTGTAAAATAAAATATACCTTCGAAATTATACGTCTCCTCCTCTTGTCATATTCGATCATCATTGAGATCTCTCTAGAATAAAATGTTCAAGTGTTAATATAACTTATTAAAGTTGGAATAGAATGAATCTTACAATGATATATAACATGCCGGAAACTAGACCACATAACTAAAAACCATTCACAACGACATTCATTTCATCTATATAATTTTTCTAATAGTATTAACCATGACATAAATAATAAGGAGCAACAATTGCCTATATGGGTGCACACTTCAACTTCAATCAATATGCATAATTTTCTTCATAATATTTCGCAACACAGTAATCAACTTCACCAATTCTAATTACCAACCTACTTAAATTTATAACAATATGAAAATCAGAATAAATTGTACCTCTTGAATGTCATTGGTAGTTGTAGTTGTAACTGAAGGTGGTTCATTGTTGCCTTTCTCAATTCGATCCAACCTACCTTCAAACATATCCATGTGTCCCTTAAGGTTACGATTTTCTTCTTCCTTCTCATGGAGCCTATCCTGCAATTCTTTGATGTAGGCTGATTTAAAATCATTGAAGTATTTTCGTTTCACGCCACCTCCATAACCATATACATGGCCATGGCGTTCTGGTCCAAAATGTTTTTCAGCAATTTCCAAATTTGAAAGTGATGGATTAGATTGGACAGTCTTGACAATTTCATCGTACATAAGTTAAAAATAATTAAAAGCCATAAATTGAACAGAATCGTAATAAGATGGCAAATGGACGATACATACATATTTATTATTTACTTAATCACCGTTTAACTTTTCATTTTTCTTCCTTGTCTCGAAGAAAATCACACCCAAATTAGGTGTTTAATTATCTTTACCACCCTATAAGTTGATAAATAAAACAATAAAATAAACAAATAAATTTAAAGTAACGAGCTTTCATATAAAGATCAATCAGCACTGTTAGAAAACTGCTACCTTCTCATAAATTATTTCTCTATGTGGCATGCTCCCAGTAAGATGAGGCATTGTAGTTGCTGTCTTCGTCCGATTCTTAGAGTTTTGCTTGCTCATATCCTACATAATTACACATTTAATATATAATTTAACTTAAAAATATGTTAGTAACCAAATTTTACATACTTACAATATCATAGAACCATACCAGAAACTTTTCAGTAAAATATCTGTTAGTAACAAGCCACTCCCAGTCTTCTTTATTCATCACTTTTGGAACATTTTTCAAAGCATCAGTTCTAGTTTTGCAAGGTTTCACATAGTCCGTATATAATCTTGACATCCACGCAGACCACAAAGTACTCATATGCTCAAGAGTACTATCCTGATATAGTTCTATATCGGGATTGTTATAACACTCATGCAATCATTCATAATAAAAATAATTTAACATTGACAATTCATGATGAGCGTATAACAATTCGTGCAACAATTTAAATTGTAATATTGAATGGTTTTACCTTAACAGCCTCCCACATGTGTTGTTTTTCTCTATTTCCTATATCATTCCATGTTTGAACTCGTACTGGACAAATATTGCGGTCACGCACAATTTTTCCCAAATGTCTTGACCAAGTCTCATGATTTTTCCCCACTGGACGGTTGTTGTAAAATACAACATCAAGCTTCTCCCCAATTTTCAATGAAGCAACTTTCTTATTCTTGTTCGCTCCTCTAACTTTCCTTTCCTTTTGAGGAGATGAATCTGTTGAATAAAGAAATCAATGAATACAAGTATGCTAGACATAATTTACTTCAACGTAATCATCATTTACAAACCAGATTACAACTATATGCACTTATTCTCAACCATAGTGTCGGATAATACAAAAACAGCTTTACCACAGTCATCATCTTGATTCATAGGAGTATATTTTACCAGCACATAATGACCAACAACTATTGGTGGCAAATGGAACTCCTATATAACAAGAGATAGTTAATTAAAAATAAAAATAAAATTATAAATAAACTTCATGCAACTTGAAACATGTGTGCACTTAAGAGTCACTTGCCTTCTTAGTCTTGGATTGGCTAATAGCTTGAAGTTCATCCTCCGTAGCACATGATTTTGATATGGTAATGAAAAGTTGAGCAGTACTTGCTTTTTCAGTCCCCCCAACAACAGTCCCACACACTTTAACTTGTTTGTTTGCGATGAGATCACCCAATATCTTTACATTTGTCACTTTTAGATTTGAGGTGCCGCTTGAAACTATAATTACATTAAAGTGATTAAAAATAGAATAATGAAATGTTATAAACATGAAAAATGACACCATATAAAGGTACCTATAGTGGGATTGTCTTGTGGCATTCTGAATTTAAGAGGTTCTGCTTTTGGATCATCTTCCAAGTAAACATGGAGTTGAGGACAATACTCATGGATTTCAATTAAAGCTAGAACATCCCGATCACTTTTCAAGGATTTACCATCTCCATCAGTGACTTTGATACTTTGATACCAACGGAATAGATATCAACAAATATTTTACACATATTCAGTATATACAAGAAAGAACTATCTTCATTGAAATCATTCTCTTCATGTTCTAATTCTCCATAATGCATAATTAGAACTTGTGTTGGATTTGCACCTTTTGCGAGAAATATAAGTAGAAGTTAGGCTAAAGCAAAATTACATTTCCAATAAAGCTTAAAAATATAAATTTCATAAAATAAGAAATAAGGCTGCATATTCTTACTAGTTCTTGGACAATTCATTGTGCTTTCAACTTCGTGTTGTTTCCCCTGTTGAGAATTTGAAGAAATTCTGATTTTACTAGGATCTTGTGCAAAATGTCTTTGTCCACGCCATTTACCCAACATACCCGGTGGTATAAGCTGGGGAATCTTATGGTTCATGTCTCTACTACATTTTGCATCCATGCCAACCTATAAATGGTCACATTTCAAGTAATAAGTACAAGTAATAAACATCAGTATATGTCAACAAAATAATAATAGAAAAGAAAAAACTTAACAACAATTGTCATTTAATTATGTCAGATTACTTGGGATATCAGAAATAATTACTTAAATGACCTGTTTCCTTTTCCTTTTGGTAGTTGACGATTCAACTACTTCTGGGTCCACTTCATTTCTTGCCCAACCTTGATTATCAAAGTTCAATGAAGCAGCCCCACCATAATGAAAAATGAATGATTCATCATGCTGATATGCATCACCTAGATCCCCACCATGATCGTCTTCAGCCTCTTGATGCAATGGCATCTTATATAAATCACGAGGTTGCATCTTAATAGCAACATGCCAACCCTTAATCACGTTATCAATGGCATAGAACACCTGTGATGCTTGATGTGCTAAAATGAAGGGTTCATTTTTTTTCAGAATACGTTGCAAATTAATGCTAGTAAATCTAAATTCATCTATTTTGGCTCCTTTCTCACGATCATGGGTGTCTATTGGTTGTTGTACCTTTTTCAGTGTTTGTCCTTCAAATATGGTCTATATTGGTTGTTGTACACCAGATTGCTTCCCCAAAAGAGCTATAAAAAAATAAAAAGGTGTTAAACATAGAACCGCAACAAGAAAGTAATTGCAGAAAAATTAAAAAGACCAATTTTGAATAAACCAATTTTGCTTCTCCAAAAGAGGGAAATGCAATGTGACTTGACATGCATGAAATACTAAAAGAACCAGTTATTAAGAATATGCAAAGAACATGCAATTTACAAGAAGGGGGTAAATCAAACTGCAGGGGATAAATCAAGAACATGCAATTTACAAGAACATGCAATGTAAGAATACAAAGTAAGGGATATAAGGAGTAAGTGTAGTAGGATTCTTTTCCTGCTTGGTCCAACCTATGTAGTGTAAAAAATTAATCGGTGCCTTTTTTTTTGTAGGTAGCAAAGTATTAAAGGAGCACATTCATTCCTCATATAGTCATTTCTATAGTTGGAGGTTCGTCATTGATAGAGTACAAGGAACACTTCTATTTCAAACACTACTACTTTTACTTTAAAGTAATTTTTGAACAATTTCTAAATGTAATTACTTTTTAAAAAGTACGAACAATTGCAAATACTACCTAAAAGACGTCCGATGTCAACCAGAAATAGAAATATCTTAATTTCGCATATACTTATTAATTTAAAACAGAAAATTTATTAAAGAAACAAAAATGATCACAAAGAGATGAGGTATCCCCTGAAGAACATATACTATCTAAAGCACACTGCTCCAATCTTGTATAGATCATTCTACCGGCTTTAAACTCTTCATGGTTAGAAACCCACCAAGCAGCTTCGTTTAAGAGTAAACACGACTCTTGCTAAGAGTAAACACGACTCTTGCTTCAGATTCTAAGATTTTGGGTATATTGAAAGTTCCAAGATATACAAGAGTGATAAGAAAAACCAGATTCTTAAAGAGCAAAAGAGGGAATGGGTTTATTGTGAAGATGGAAAATTTGATATAAATAGGGATACAAATCTACAAGGAGTATTTCCTGCCAATACATCCTCTATAAACCTTGACTTATTACCTTAACTGACTTGTTTGCTGGTTGAGGGTAAAGTTTGGTAATAATTTTTTATTGGCTTCTAAAGGTTGATCTAATAGATAATTCAGACACAAATTTAAAAATTCTCTATTGACATAGTTTTTAGGCTTAAAGAAAGAGACAGCAAAGGGAAGAAAAAAAGTTTAAAATTCTTCATACCTGAAACCATCACCGATGCTTGAGAGATACTTTCAGATAATGGAGGAGGTAACAATTACACAAGGCAGAGATCGATAAATAAGAGAAAGAGAGAGGCGGAATTAGAAAAAAAGTAACCTAAGGTTAAGAAAAGAGAGAGACAGAGAAAAAATAAACATGTCTATACCTACTGCTCAATGGAAGGTGGTGGAGAGACGCCGTCCGACGCGGTGGAAGAGGGCGAGAGATCGAAAGAAAGAGAGAGGCGAAATTAGAAAAAGGAAAAGTAAATCTAGGGTTAAGGAAAGAGAGAGAGATAAGAAACTAAACCAATCCATACCTATTGCTCAGTCGAAGGTGGAGGAGAGACGCCGGCACCGTCGATGGAAGAGGGCGAGAGAAGGGTTTCCAGATGAGAGAGAGACATTGAATTTGGCAGAAGAAAATTTCTTCTCTTTTTAGTTTTAAGTGTTATTTTATTTGGTTTCACTTTTTTCTAACCTCAATTATTTGGTCTCACTTTTTTAATAGAAAATTATCAGCCTTTTCATCAAAAACTCATCTGATTTGGAGGTAAATATTACAACCTATTTTTTCACCTCAGTTAGTGACGGTACCAATTAATTCTATTTTCTGAGTTTTATTTTTGTCACCAAAAGTCACGTTTTTAGTGAGAGTATATATTTACTCTCACTAAAGGTAATATTTAGTGAGTTTTTTCCTACTCTCACTAATTTTTGGTCACTAAAAGTGAGTTTTCTTGTAGTGATTCCTCTCTCATTATTATATTTTAGTACAATAAAAAATATTAACATCATATCTATATATACCCATTAACAACAAATTATTGTCTTTCTTAACTTAGGGTTTTGAACTCCCTCGCCTTGGAGAATGGTGTCTGCCATACTTAGACATTACGGGATCTTGATGGTCTCTTTGCGGAACGATCTGTAACTCTATGTCTGGTGATCGCCTTCTTTTTTGTTTATCTCATGTCATATCTTTCGTAGTTATTTTTGTTTTGCTGTCTATGGTTTTTATGATAATTTCTTATGATATGTAGCCTTGCATTTTATTCTCGTTCCTTTGTGTGACTTAGGCTGATCTTTTATTGATTAGGGTTTACTGATGATACTTAGCATTTCTTCTCTGATCTAACCTATGATTAGGATTCCATGATAGTCTAGTTGGAGATTTGATTGTGTATGAATGCTTAGTTTGTGATCGGGTTTTGTATGTTTGATTTATGTTTCTTTGTGTGGTTCTCTTCGATCATCTCGCTCTGATCATTGGTGGTTTCTTATTTTGATCTACATCCGGGTTGCTTGTTTAGTTTTTATTAAGTCTTGTTGCGGTTCACGTGTTTTTCTTCTGGTACTTTTTTTGCAGTCCTTCTTCAAACTTCAACAAGCCGTATTCTCAGTATGGCTGGTAATAAGTGTAAACAGAATCCATCACGTGAAGAGGATGAAGAACCTCTTCACGTCGTGGATGAGGGGACAAGAACGAATATGGCTTCTTCACTATGCATTATTGCTAAAGTATGGACAGGAAATAGTTTTAACACTTTTGGTTTGTTTAAGGCAATGAAGACAGCTTAGGGGCCGAAACATGGACTGACGGTGAAGGAGATTCCTAATAATTTGTTCTCATTTAAATTTTTAAGACGTTCGGACATGGAGGCAGTTTTCTCAAGATAGTCATGGTAATTTAAGAATGACCTGGTCGTTTTGAAAGAGTTGGGTCTGAATGAGCAGCCGTCTTCTATTGAGTTCTCAAAAGCTGCATTTTGGGTTAGGAATTTACCAATGGCAGCAAGGTCAAACAAATATCTCAAGGGTTTAGTAGACAGAGTTGGACGGTTTGTCAAACTTGACACCACTACTGATAAGGTAGTCGCTAGAAAGTAATTGTGGATTTGAACAGACATATAAAAAAGGCACATATATTATTTTGGTGGAGGATCAGAATATAGATTTCCTTCAAACACGAGAGACTCCCATCCTTATGTTATATATATTGCGGTCTACTTGGGCATATGCGGAGACAGTGTGACAGAATTAGCCCCCGAATGATATTTTGCAAATGCCAGACGATAAACTTCTGTTTGGTGATTGACTGCGAGCTTCCCCTATTTATCACGCCCGCGTACGACAGGATGAGGTCCCATTGAACAGGGGAAACGTCTCTTTGAGGAAAAAATCATTTGTGGATTTACCAAAACACAAGCTCCCACTGAATAAATTCCTAATGCCAAGAGAAAGCATGTCATGATACCGGAATCCACCATTCGCAGGCTTACAGTAGAACTACAACAGGTGGGAGTGAACGAATTAATATAAATGGCCGATCAGTACCCAAATAATACCCCACACACAAAATAAGAGGCCACATCCTCCCTACACAATTCCAACCCCTAATGTCCCCATACTAATCCTCATCCGATGGTACTTGGCCACCCCGAGCGGCAAAACCTAATAGGTAAACCTGCTCTACCCCCTAAAACGAACCCAACGCACATCCCTAACCAATTTGAACTTGCAAACACTTAAACCAAAACATGGGACACTGCTATCATCGACGTAAACAATGACCCCGACCAACAGGATATACCTAACCCAAGTACCGAATTAGTAAAAAAATACTCCGCTCAGTACCCTAGTTACTATGCTATAACTGCCACATCAACAAAGTACACAATACTAGCCTCTTGGTCAACCTAGGAGACCATACCAGACGACATGACACTCGATAAATTTCTCTAGCACAACATAAGCTAATGATCATACCAAAGGTCAATAAAATGAGCCCCATGAAACGGAAAGTCAAGATGACCAAACGTCTTGATGCCCTAAACCCTAATACAATTGTTGCTAATATCACGGTGGTTAAGCGTCGTGAAGGGTTCGGTTGTGAACAAAGGCAAGAGAAGAAGCTTAAGTTTGTTAATGATGGGAGTTAGCAGAATATCAATGGTACAATGGAGGCTGCAGGGTAGTCCCGCTGACTCCGATAGGTCTACACGAGGAGAATTTGGACATAGTTTTCCTCATGGAAACGAAACTTACTATACATCAGATGCAACAACTGAATTCTCATAGACTACACTTTTTAGGATGCTTCCCTATTAGTTGTGAAGGGAAGCGTCGGGCTCATAAATGGGGGCTTTGTTTATTATGGCAGAAACCTTTTAACCTTGCGTTAAGCTCATTCTCGCAAAATCATAGTTGGCACATAGCTGGGATTTATGGTTGGCCTGAATAGTGTCATCAAATTCTCACATGGAATCTACTTCACACTGTCCATCCAGGGACAAGTACTCCATAGCTGGTCGTCGGGGATTTCAATAAAATTATGTGGTCTTCGGAAAAGAAGGGTGTTTACTGGAGGGCGGTATCTTTAATGCATAATTCTAGGGAAATACTTCATGATTTAGAGCTGGCTGACCTGGGATTTTATGGATACCAATACACTTGGATGAATGCTCAGCAAGGACCGGATAATGTCCAATGTCCAATCAAAAGGGCAGTTGTAAATACAAAGTGGCGGGAGATCTTTCCTTTTAACCGGGTATGTCATTTACCGTACTTTCATTCTCGTCATGTCCCTATTTTACTTGAATTGCAGGCTACTGGGCGGCGTAATAATCAGAAGAGATGGAGACCGAAATTATTCAGATTTGAGAAAATATAGCTTATGCATGAACAGTGCACTAATGTCATGACAACTGCATGGGCCAAATTAGCATCTTCTACAACCTTTGAAGAAAACATTTCCACTTGTGGTATGTAGAGATGGGACGCAACTGTCTTTGGGAACATTCGACAAACAATCAGTTAGCTACGGGATAAAATTGGAGAGATGCAAAAGAAGGATAGCCCAATGGCGTAGTTAGTTCACAGTTAAGAAATGCTAAGACCAAGCTAGATACTTTAAAGAATCAAAAAAAGGTATTGTGGAGGCAGCGGTCACGCGCCTTATGGCTTGAGGCGGGAGATAAGAACACTTCCTATTTCCACCAAAAAGCCACACATAGTCACAAGCTCAACACAGTGGAGAGAATTAAAAATCCCAATAGTTTCTGGATTAAAGATGATCAAGCTATCGCACATATCATGCGTGACTACTATATGGATCTTTTTCGATCAGAGAGTGTCTTGCAAGTTCAGCAGGTTTTATCATGAGTCCAACACCGAGTTACATCAGTGATGAACTAAGATCTTCTGACACCATATATGGAGATTGAAATTCAAAAATCACTTAAGAAGATGCACCCCATCAAAGTACCGGGTCCTGACGGTATGCCCCTGCTATTTTATCAGAAATTTTGGTCGGTTAGGTGAGGATGTTATATCTGCTTGTCTTAAGATTCTTAACTATGGTCATGACCCCCAATCTCTAAAAAAAGTTCGTAGATCTAATTCACAAGGTCAAAAGTCCTGCGACTCCTAAGGACCCTAGACCAATCATTAAATGTAACGTTAGATTTAGGATTATTTCCAAGGTTATTGCTAATCACCTGAAAATCTGTTGCCTTCCGTTATATCCCCTACCAAGAGTGTTGTTATCCCTAACAGGCTCATTACTAATAATGCCATGATTGCGGTTGGTCTTTGCTGCTGAGTGGGTTAACCTGTTTATGTGTTGTGTTACTTCAGTCACTTATTATGTTCTTGTTAATGGTTCCCTGACATACATCATTTATGCATGCTTTTAGGCTCGTTTTAATAGCAGATTCGATATCAATTACATGCATTTTAGGCCATTAATATTCGATTTCATATCATTTGGCAAATATGATGTAAATGCTCGTTTTCCTTGTAAAAAGTATATTTTCAGGTATAAAAGTTCACATGGACTTGATTTGATAAGGAAACGAGCAAGAAAGGAGCAAAACGGGTGAAAATGGCGAAATGTGAAGCGAACTAGAATCAAGTTGATAGGACACACCTCCAGTATTTTGATCATATCTAGAGTTCTAGATATCCGATTGAGGTGAAATGGGTGGCGTTGGAAAGCTCTTTCAATTTCCTACAACTCATATTGCTAGGTCTAAATCCAAATTCCAGCTCTAAGATGGTAAAAAATAGATTTGAAGTTGAGCAGTCCCACTCGATCGAGCGACGTTTTTCTACTCGATCGAGCGAACTTCTTCAGCAGCAGAAAAATTTACGTTTTACAGAAAGTTTCACTCGATCGAGTGGGAAAATGTCAATCGATCGAGCGAGGCACAGACAGCAACGTATGGGCTTTGCTTTTTCATCGCATGCGGACGCTGGGATTCTATTTTTGCGACCCATACTTCATTGTTCCAAGGGAGGGACATTATTTGGAAGGAAGAACAGCCCCATAAAAAACATAACAGCAGGGGGACGGAAAATAGCAGATTTTGGGAGAGAAAGAAAGAGAGAAAAAGAGAGAGGGAGCCCGGACAGGCTACGTGTTCGGACGGGCTACCATGGACGGTCGTAGGAGACGGTCGTAGTTGGAGATAACAAGGTGGAGAAGCAAGATTGAAGATCGAGAGCCAAATCCATGATTTCTACGAAGAAAACAGGTTTTATTAGCTTCTTTTATCATTTTCAATACACTATGTTCTTCGAATATTATTTGTATTGCGATTCGATGTTGAGTAGCTAAACTTATTTCGTATTCTAGGATTCGAAAGTAGATTGTGATAAACTTATGATTTTTGATTGATTATTTAGACTCCGTTCGACGTTTTCTATCTATATGTTTGTTTATATTGAATGTATATGAAAGTAATCACTTGTTATGCATATATATTTTGATGAATCAATATCCGATAGGCGAGATTTGTTAAATGTGGCATATATATTTATGACTTGATTATTGGTTATGCATTTTTATCTTGATAAATCAAGACCCGAAAGGTGAAGATTTGTTAATAGGTTACAAATATATAGCTTGAGTATTCAATATAATCGTGAGGTTTGAGGTAGTTAAGGCAACGTTGATCTTTAGAGCTATTTGGAGTTATTT
>JAUEKW010135719.1:0-20249 GCA_032274785.1 Ajuga reptans
TGCATGGAAGATAAATGCGGTAATGATTTAGTTATAAGAGTGGGGATATTTTTACGGTAATGATGACTGTATTTTTTTTAGAGTGAATTCAATTAATTGTTCTTAATTATAATTTACAATTGTATTATAAAACTTTCCAAACATGATATTGAACATTTTACATATATATGGTAAATGTATAATCATTGAGCATTCTTAATTGAACGAATTAAATGCTACGAATTAATTATGGTAATGTGAGGAAAATTGAACGGTATTTATGTTAATGTTCCAAGTGATTTGTCAGACTAACCAATTTGTGAAGCCAAAAATTAGGTCATATATTAGGTAGCAAGACATCCTCAAAATAGCCAAAAAGTTTGGGCAAAAAAGTTAGGATTTACTATTTATAGCCGTATTCGTTTTATTATTAAGTAAGGTATGTAGAAGATTTATAATTATTTGCACTGATTTGGGGTATGTTAAGTATATATGCAGAAGATTTGCAATTATTTGCACTGATATGGAGATATCCAAGGCAGGTGGTTGCGATAATTTATATTAAATATATAGATTAGGATCTATAAATTGGAAAATGGGAAGTTTGACCATGAATATTTATTTTTACTGATATATGAGGCAATTAGAAATGGGAAGTTTGACCATGGATTTGGGAAAGATTGCATAATTGCTGAATAATTGGATATAATTGACGATTAATCGGATCCTAAATTACAACTTACCGATAATTGAACGTTAAGTTTGGAAGGTTTGACTATCAACTCGGATCATAAATTATACATTGCCGACTAATTGACGATTTTTCGGATCCTAAATCACAACTTACCGAAAACTGAAGATTACTGAAATTAGGAAGTGCAATTGGGCGGGAAAATCCTAGAATTACTATTTATAGACGGATTCGTTTTATTATATAGTAAGATTTGATGATGGAAACTTGACTTTTTTTTTTCTTTCCTCTTATTTAGTACATAAAAAATTTATGGTGAAAAGTGGGTCTAGAACTTAGAGAAAATTACAAAATTGGTCCTGCAATATATGTCCCGTCCTAAAATTAGTCATTTATCTTTTTAATTTCTCAAATTTGATTCTTTTTTAGTCGGACATTGGAATTTTTCATTGAATAAGTGCACCTACACCACACATGACCGCGTTAAATTTGAGACTTTCATTTTTCCGATTAATTTGTGGTATTCATAGTTAATTTTGTATATTTTGGCGTCACGTTGTTTATCAGGGTAGTAAGTACACATCATTTGTAATGCTAAAAATGAAAGATCCTAATTTGACATGGTCATATGCGGTGTACGTGTAGTTACTCACCGAGAATTTCAATTTTTAATTTAAAAATTAGCTAGATTCGACAATTACAAGGTAAATGACTAAATTTAGAATTTAAAAAGATAAATAACTGATTTTAGAACCGACCCTAAAACTCAAGACCTCTTAATTTTAAACCGAAAGTAATGCCATCAAACAACAACTTCTTACATAAATGAAAAACCTTGTGGATGGATCCATATTGAAATATCTTTCTTATAGAAAAAGTTACCTTTCATTAAGCGTTATAATCACGATCTCATCTTTATAAACCATTGACATTTTATATTTACAGCGATTTGCATATATTAACACTTGTGACATTAAAAAACATATATCACGTTAATTATAATTGTTATATTGTTACTTATCATAATATGGTAAATTAGTTTTTTAACAGAATTGATTCAACGAGTTAATTTCAATATTTCTAAGTACATGTGAAATAAAAAGAATGAACACTTTTGACCTATCTGGGTTATAGGCTAGGCACGAAATGGATCATTTAATAAAACATTAATTAAAAAAAATTGTAAAATACACGGGCACCCTAAATTTTGCGATTCGATGTATGAACTAATTCTCTGGAGAAATTTTAATCGCGTGGCTGCCGGAGCTAAGATGATACCGCCACATTAGAAATCAGGATATTAAAATTATGACGTGATAACTTAAAAAATAAATTGACAAACAATTTCACTATTGAGTATTAATCATACAAACAATAAATTAAAGTTTCTAGTATAGTCAAAGATGATCTGGACGAGATGTACCACAATCACAAATTGGAAGGATGTAATATACATGTGATTATTAGCATTATACAATAAAATTTTTCCTCGAAAGCATAAATAATAAATTTGTTACCATAAATCATCTAATTGACTTGCAAAAATCCTTCTATATCTACTCTCAATAAAATCATTTTCTTTCTTTTTCCCATGCTTTTTAATTTGATTATTTCATTTTTCCTGATTAATTAATTAAATAATGCAAGTAGAATAATAAGGTTAAAAAACAAAATTAAATAAACAAAAAGAGGACCAATAATCCACTATACACTTAGGCTATGTTTGCTAATAAACTTGGCTGTCCAGATAGAGACATAACGATCTAATTCAAATAATTCTATTAATAGTTATTTAATACATTCTGATCACTTATAATTTAATAATATTTTATAAATTTATTATATTCGATCTCAAAATAAATATTAGATCTCATTTATACAATTAAAATTTTTACGTCCATATTTCCCTCGTCTCAATCCATCTATAAACAAACACACCCTTCAAGCACGCATTCCTGTCGTAAAAACCTGTCATCACTTATTCGCCAGCTCTCATCAACAATTCAACATCATCATTTCCTCCTCTCTCAGTCTCTCTCCTTCCCCTTCTCTCTCTCTCTCGTCTTCTCCATTTCTCATCGATGGCTTCTTCATCAGACGATGAGGGGGAGGAGTACTTGTTTAAGATTGTCATAATCGGCGATTCTGCTGTCGGCAAATCCAACTTGCTCTCCCGCTACGCCAGAAATGAGTTCAACATGAACTCCAAGGCCACAATTGGAGTTGAGTTCCAGACTCAAACTCTCGAAATCGACGGAAAAGAAGTTAAGGCTCAGATTTGGGACACCGCCGGACAAGAGAGGTTTCGCGCCGTCACATCCGCCTACTACCGCGGCGCGTTTGGCGCACTTGTCGTTTACGACATCAGTAGAAGGTCTACCTTCGATAGTATTCCTCGATGGCTTGATGAGCTCAAGAGTATGTTTCTCTTCTCCTCTCTGTTTTTTTAGTGTATAATTTTGTCGATTTGGAATTGAAGTTGCTTTTCAGTATTAGAATATTGATTGGATTCAAAATTGAGTATGAATTCCTGTGTAAAAATGGGATTGGTATTCTTAGCATGATAGATTTCTACAATGTCATCTATTATTTGCCGAAATTTTACATGATCTGTTAATTTATTTGGAGACAATTCAAATTCAGTTGAATGGTATCATAGAACTAGAGTATTCCTGTCAAACAGAGACGGAGTTAGGGGTCAGGCCCCAAATTTTCCGACGACACTACTGTATATATACTTATACAGTGTAATTGTAGTAAAAAATACGGATTTCATCCCCTCAAATTTCAAAAACTTCGATAAATATAAAAAAAAAAAAAAATTCACCCCCTCACTGATAAATCATGGCTCCGTCCTGCTGTCAAAAGAATCATAGTGCAGCTAAAGCAGGAATTGGAAACAGATCTGACTTTATTTATTTATTTATTTATTTTATTTTTGATAACCGCGTCGGATATTCCAATAATGAAAACGTGCATAGGGAAGACTAATTCATTTGGTATTTTACTATGTTGAATTTCTACGAAAAATGTGGGATATTGATTTATTGTTGTTATTTTTATTTTTTTGGCTTGCGGTGGTGAACACTGAATAGTATAGAGTTCGGACTGTTAGAATTTGTTTACTAGGATCTTTAGTCAGCTAATATGTAATTGCCGCGAATGCTTAAGGATATAAATCATTGACAGAAACGATATACGTATGTGTGTGCTTAAGAAAATTCCTTTTTTGTGAAAAGAGAAACTATGAGCTCTGACTAAGGTATTTTTTGAATGACAATAGTGACAATACTGTCTCAGTTTCATTATCTTTGTATGTGTGATCACCGAAGATATCCTTAGGATTTAATTGTATTTCAGTACTCAAGATATCCTTTCGGAAGTCTTTAAATATGTTATCTTTATTAGCATAATAGTCTATTGTTAAATTGGCAATTTCTACATTGAAATGTGAAGTTTTTATATTATTGGTTGTCGACTCTTTGTATGGGAAATCTTTAAGTGGAAACAATTTAATGATTTTTGAGTTACAGACAGCTTATTTGACTATTGAATTGATCATGTACAGCTTGTGATTTGTCCTTACTTTTATATTTGTCTATATTTTGTTGGTTTGTCCTTACTTTTACATTTGATTTGATTGAAAGCGTGAGACCGCCATAAAGCTGCCGTAACCGTAATTAACCGTGTACTCATTTTTTCCACATAAACCATGATTTAAATTTTAATAGGAAACCGAACCGCAGTTTAATTTTATTGAAAAAATCCGCAAAACCGCACCGTGAGCACCCCCAGTACAGGATTGGAGTCATAAGTAGATCAGGTTAGAAATCAATTTTGTAAATTACAATATGCCTTTTTCATTTAATCCACTGAGAAAATGTAAATGTTGTTAGAACATGGGAATATAACTATGGAAGCTCAACCTTGGCTAGTCCAAGAGGTCTGAGACCATTCTAATCGTGATCTTGATTCCTCACTTTTGCTGGGAACTGGCTTGAATCAAGATCATTTGGTTTGCTAAATAATGCAGGTCATCTAGTCTTGCACTTGTTTAGATATGAGAGCCAGTGATACGAATTCTTAGTATCAAAAGTTGAATAGTTCCACATTTGGAGGGATTTGATCTGGTTTTTAACAATTAATTACTTCTCTCCGTCCTTTTTGTGTGGGTATTCGAGAGGAACAAAAAAGTAATTTTGCTCATATTTTTACCTGAAGTGAGGGTGTTAGGCGGTGTTTCTCAAATTAGAGGGGCTTTATTGTAATATAACCTAGCCATAGTCTTAACAACATCATTCATGATTTTAAACATCATACCAGGTCATAAATTCTCTTTCACTCAGATTTTTATACGTCGAGTTGAAAATGACAAGGGTCAAGGGTGTATTTTGTACTACATTAGTGGCTTCACCATATCATGTGTAAATGGATGGTAGTATTATACCTGATAATCGACCTAGTGTAGGATCCATGTGTGAGCATGTGTAAATGGACAATGATATCACTAGATAATCCACTTCATGTAGGATCTACATGACTAAAAAGCAAGTCTGGCCACATGATCCTGATCACATGTCAACAATTACAACTTGGTGCCAGCAAAGCACCAGATCTAGCTGTATTGGTTGTGGACAAGGGGGGCTTCAAAACAAATAAATAAGACAATGAATAGAAAATGACCAAGAAAAGCAGAACAAGAAAAGAAACACACGTTAAAGAGAACAAGTAACTCGGGATCAAAACTCACACCATTCTTTTGTACTAAGGCAATTGCTTTAACAGCTTTGAAAATCCAGTTATTTTGGAGTGAACTAAACTGTTACTGGAATAATCTCTGTATAATTTACTTGGGCTAACCATACAGTTTGTTCGTTATTATTTCTCTATGATATAGTGTAATTAACCAAACAATTTTGCGAAATATTACTTTGTGTATGTAATGCATCATCAATCTTTGTTCCAAACGCTTACTTAGTTGGATTTTGTAGTGGATCTGTAATCCTAAATAGTTGTCAATTTGTATATCCAACATTACTTAGTGCTATATGCATACAACAAATGATACTTCCTCTAACCCTTTCACATATAAATATTTAGGAAAACTCTCTCATTTATCTGTTTTATTGAAATAGCTGGGATCTAGGATATAAACAAAAATAATTGTTTTATGTAGTTCGCACACGCAGGCTGTAAATGCGTTAAGCTATTGATATCCTTTCTGTCTAAAATGTCCATAGCACATGTTGATATATGATCAGCTTGATATACTTTGTGCAGCTCATTCCGATACAACCGTGGCAAAGATGCTTGTGGGAAACAAATGCGATTTGGGGAATATAAGGGATGTGAGCGTGGAGGAAGGCAAAAGCCTTTCAGAATCGGAAGGATTATTCTTCATGGAAACCTCTGCATTGGATTCAACAAATGTTAAAAAGGCTTTCGACATAGTGATCCGTGAGATTTATAACAATGTGAGCAGGAAGGTGTTGAATTCCGACTCTTACAAAGCAGAATTATCGGTCAACAGGGTGTCTCTTGTCAACGATGACTCTGATGGATCGAAGCAACAAAAAGGGGGATCCTATTCATGTTGTTCCAGGTAACTGAAGAGCAGCACCCGTTGGATCGCGATCTTGCATGTGAAATTGAAGTTCTTATGGTTGGTTTATTCATCCAATTTTATTGATCCATTTGAATTTTATTTTTTATTTATTATATAGAATGGGATCCTACAATGACTTTATGGGTTTTTTTTTATATCTTGAATTTACAGAGCAACTGATGTTGAGAAGGGAATTTCTATACAAAATTTTCTTGTTCTGAAAGTGTAAATTACATTTTACCATTTATAAATATTGTCAAGTCTTTGGACCACTGAACTATAGTCTGAGACTGAGTTTGTTTTAATTTCATTTTGTCTTCATTCTGTGCTCCAACTTCCAATTTTGACAGTAGTCCTGCAAATAGTACATGATAATATCATTTCGTATATATGGCATGTAGGGAATTTATCGTGTCAATTTCAACTCGTGAGCTACCAGGATTATGCAAAAGCAACTTAAATTTCACCCAAAATTAATTTAGTTGAGCTCCAACTAGTGAGAAGATGTTGAGCTCAATTTCTACCTATAAACGCCTACCTCTAGGACATTCTACCCTACCCCGTGTGTAATACTCATATTCCGTGGATGTGTGTTATTTGGTATATGTTTGAAAACAGGAAAAAAATGGTTAATTACCAAAAAAATCACAACCTTTGGTTCAATTTTCATTTGCAACATGACATTTAAAACTTAGCAATATTAATCACCAACTATAAATTTTTTTCAGTTATAACATCGGCCGTATTTTTTGACATCTAATTGCGTCATCACCACTACCATTAGATGCGTCGTAACTGGACTATCCTATATCTGTAACCTATTTTGTCGTTCATTGCTACAAATGTAGTAAATCGGTGATGAAGTTATCATGTCGTGTTTTTCACTCCCAATTAACGGTAGTAGAAGTGACGGATTGTGAAATTGGTGGAGGGTAAATGAATGTCTCGTCGAGATGCATCTAACGATGGTGGTGGCGACACAACCAGATGTCAAAAAATACGACCGATGTTGTAATTGAAAAAAGTTCATAGTTTATTGTTAAGTTTTAAAGGTCATGTTGCAATTGAAAATTGGACCAAAAGTCGTGATTTGTTTGGTAATTAACCAAAAAAAAAAAATTGATTCTTCAAACATGCAACATAGGTCAAATATAAAAAAAGTGAGGGTATTGCCTATGGGTTAGGGTAGAATCACGTCGCCCTTGCTACATTAAATTATGAAAATTGCTGGCTAGCCAGAAAAAAAAAATTGTTAATTTTTTTTTCGATTAGATATTATTTATTGTTAGCATTATTTTTGTTAATTATCACTTTTTCGATTCAAATGTTATCTATGAGTTTAGAATATAAAAAAAGACGTCAATTTTTTTAAGTCATTCAAAATGATAGTTAACATTTAAATTGAAAAAAATGATAGTTAATAAAAAATAATGTCAATAATAAATACTATCTAATAAAAAAAAAATAATAAGAAAAAAACACAGATTTTAGCTAGAATCTGGCTATTTAGCATGACCCTTAAATTATTTTGTGTGTTTATCAATATTAGTAATCAAGTCAAGACTATGTATAGTTTTGGTATAACTAATTTGTCTGAGTCGAGTCCTCGAGCTTGACTCGCCAATGTGCTGATTTAGTTCGATTACATCCCTGACGTGTCTTAATTTTAAATATAAAAAAAATGACCTTTTTTTTTTGAGAAAAAAAAAAAATGACATTGTTTTGGCTTGTAGTGAGGTTGATGGAGCATCCAACTGTATGCATAATTTTGTGGAGTTCCCCAACCCCACCAGCAGAGCAATAAGAATAAGTGCATGTATAAAATTTGTGATGTTAGTGTGAACATGAGTTAGTGAGATTATGACAAAATGCTTTCCACACTCGTAAGTCAAATTTAATAGGCCTTTTTCCTTCTCCTTTTTAAGATCAATAAAATCCATTAAATTGCCACTATAAGATGCATATAGACATAGGGATGTTTCCAAAGATTGCATTATTAATAGTAAATTTTTTATTTTTAGTAATTTGGTTGTAATGTATACCGTACTTCTATCTCATTGAAAAAAGAAAGGGAAGAAGAAGATCTAATAGAAGTATATAGAAACTAAGAGCATAGGGAAACGTTAGGCTTATGATCATAAAAATTAGCCAAGAACTCACCAATTTGGAACTTCTGTTACACTACATACTTCATTTTCTGTTACACAATTTTTTATACATGATATGACACATGTTAATTAGTGGCATCGTCTAATACACATATTGTTTGGTAAACATTGTAAAATTCAAGATGAAACACACAATTGTATTATGTAATCTCATGTAGTGCAAAAATGTTCGGCCTGGGCCCACAAAATTGGGCCAAGTACTCAAAGTAAAGAGAAAAAAAATTAAAATAGACTTTTCTACAACTTATAGAGAGCGTTTGCAATTACTTTTACTAAATTTAAAAATTATGGAAAAATTATTTTTAAGCAAAAGTAGATAGTGTTTGCAAGAATAAGTGATTTAGACAAAAAGTAGAACTTGTATTGTTTGAGGAAAAGATAATTTAAATAGAGGTTGTATGCAGAAGAAGAAAACAATATGTGGTAACATACTTTCAACTTCTACGTAGAATACGTTATTTTGTGTCACTAATAAAGCTAAAGCTATAATCTGCATACACTTAAAATGGCTTAATTCAACCAAAAACACAAAAGTACTTTATTTAAGTTTTGGCAAACACTGCTATAGTATAATTTTGTTTTTCTAGTAACTCAAGTAATAGTAATGACTTATTTCTCATCGATTATTTTTCATTTTCTTGTTTGTTTTGACCTTTCCAACAACATAGTACACTAACACATTCTAAGTCTCTTTTCTGTGAATCTCCTCTCTCAGTTTTCCTGTGTCTCATTCGTGGGTCATCTTTATTGAAATTTTACTTTTTTTTTTAATAGTCAGAGATTTTGGGTTTGCACATGACCACACATGATGATCAGTTGCTTTCTAAGTGATTATTTTATGGTTTCTGTTGCATGTTCCTACCGGGATTCAAACTCCTATATTGTTGTCTTGTATCATGCTGTCATGTTGACTGTTCAACCATTTGATATGTGCCCCGGAGATTAGAACTCATGACCTTAAGGGAGGATATGAAACTCTTAAATATCTCCTCCTTACAACTAGAACAAGTCTCATTAAAAACGTTTTTTTTTTAATTTTTTGTAGGTAATGAGTTAAGATTCATTATTTAGGTTCATAGTTCAAAGTTCACACGTTCAAGTTCAAATTTTAAGGTATAGAATTTAGGTTTTAGATTTTTGGGACTTGGGTATAGTTTATTCACGGTTTATGGTTCATGATTTATATTTTCAAAATTCAATTGATTAGGATTCACGTTTCATATTGTATAATTTATTTATTTTTCTTACTCAAATGCTAGTGTGATATGGAAAATGTGGGGCAGATAAACCAAAGTCCTCATTTTTTATGTAATAAATAACTATTATCTAGCAAGAGATAAATAAGCTATGATACCACATACTTTTTTCATCCTATAGAAAGAGTTCGACAAATAAATAAGTTTTTATTTTTGTCAATTAGAAAAAGGTATAACATTCTAAATATCATGAATTTTCATTTACGCGATTTTGTGTCTTTGTTGATTTGACTTTTCAACCACATTAGCTTATTTATGAAATGAAAATTTTATATTTTTTTGCTTTGACTAATAAAATAAAGTATTAACTTTGAAACATGATACTTATTTTAGGACAAAAAGTTTGAAACAAGACCCCTTTCATAGTATGGAGGTAGTATAACTATTTTTTTTAGTTGCAGTTTTAGATTTTGTGATTTGTTTATAAGTAGATGCCTTTTTAGCTTTTTTTCCACATTTCTTTCAATACTATCCCTATAAATTATAATATAAAGAAAATAAGAGGACAAAATTAAGGGATTTGAGAGGAGAGAGAAATTTAAATTAGGGGTTTATTTGTCCATTCTCCTTATCCCTTAATTATCTTATCCTAAGCTAAATTTGCACCTAAAGTTAACGGAGGTATTAGAGATTTTTGCTCACGTGGAAAAAATATATGGTTTGGGTTATAACTAGGGGTGTTCATGGTTCAGTTTGGTCGGTTTGGACTAATATCCAATAGCCAAACCAACAAAGTCTAAATATCTCAAACTTTAACCAAACCAACTAAAACTTAAAATATCCAAACCAAAGCTCTTTGGATTCGATTTGGATTGGTCGGTTTGACTAATAATCGAAAACCCGCTAATTGATAATACGAAAATAACACAAATATCCTTCAATCCATTAATTGGAACCAAGATAAAAATATAAAAATTATTCAAAATATAGATAATTAATTTATAATTTTAACCAAATGATAAAATAATGTATAAATTACATAATAAAACTGTATTCTTTCTAAGCATGAATAAGACGAAAAGAACTTTAATAAATTCTGAATTAGTGAATAAAAGAATGTTGTAATAGAAAGAAATTAGATTTTGATATTTAATAATAAGTATTATTTTAATCATCGGAATTTGATAAAGGAAATGAATCATAGTCTAATCAAAGTCTATATGTTCTTTTAGATTAAAAATTAAAGTGGCATCCTTTGTATATATTTATTTATAATTATAATTTATAATTACATTATATCTATAATTACATCATATATATATATATATATATATACATGCATATTATATCGATTTGAATTGGTTTTAATGAATTTTTATTGTCTTAATCCATAACCAAACAAATATTCAGTTTGCAAAATATTATAATCCATAATTATTCATAAACTAATCAGAACCACGGTTTTCGGATTGGATTGGATTGGTTTGATTTATTTTGGTCGGTTGGTTATATTTTGTACAACCCTAGTTATAACAGCATCTATATATTAAAAAGAAGAGTTCACACTCTCCAGGTTTGACAAATAAGATTTTTTGGGCTCTCTCAATCTGCCATGTGGCGCCTATGTGTTGCTTATGTGTCGTTTGAGGTTTATGTGTCACTTGAGTTTCAAACTAATTTATTTTACATTAATAATATTGGGTGTGATGTTGATTATATTTATGATAAATATAGAGGACTATATTCGTTTACAAGAATAATTAGTTTGCACTTTTGTGGAAGATGATAGCGTACCGTATTTCACCTCTTTTAATTTATCTTATGAGTTGAATAAGCTTTATAGAAAAGAAAAAGGGGAAATTTTGGCATAACCAATGAAAGTTTGTTGGAGAAAGAAGAAAGATGGAGCCATTTTGGTTCGTAAACTTCATTAGTAGAAAAATATATTTACACCTTAATTAAGTTTAAAAAAGATCTTCACAACCATTCACTAAGATATTATGAGAGGGAGAGTAAGGCAATTAAGAATTTTTCTTAAAAGAAAAGTCCTACACCGCCCATGCATCGCACGGGTCCAAATCTAGTATTCCTAATGTTGAAAATAATATTTCACCTGCCTTATATTTCATTCTCTAAATAGTAAATATAAATCACGTGTAATATTGTTGATGTCATTTAATACACATTACATATATACAATGAATGATCTAGACATAAGAAAATGAAACAGTATCTGAGTTTATTTGTTAGTAAGAACGTTTATTATACGGTTTATACCCATATAATATTTGTACGTACGAATCATTGAAGAACGCTCATGTTTCTCATATACATTTTAAACTTATTTAAAAAAAATCGAGTATTTTATAATGATACGTTTAGTATACGTATTATACTTATCCTGCATAACACTTTATGAATAATACTCAATTTTAATTACTATTTTAAATTTATAAAAATATTCATGAAAATAAGTACATATCGTAAACTTAAAAAATAAATATTATGACAATTATCTATATACAACTCAATGATAAATGCCCATTTATATGTTTTGTGATATAAAAATATAATTATTATATTTAACATAAAATAAAATAATCTTAAATAGATATTATATAAATAAAAAATAACATTATAATAACTTACAATTACTTAGTTAAACGGCGATTTACAATAAATATGTATTCTATGATTAAAAAAAGTTAAATAAGTTATATTTAAAGAAATTAAAACTATATAAAGCTATGACATTGTAATACTTTCAATAAAAATATTATAAATATAAGTCTTATTTGTATTCCTGAATAATTTATCGATATTCATATTATACCTATATTTCCATAAATCCTTATATTATCAGCCTTCCATAATTTTGATGTATATTTTGACCAACCTATACTCTTTTGAGAATTTGAGATATTGATGGAGAAATAATTCACATGTGAGTTGCCCCACAGCTAAAATAAAAGAAGAGAGACCAGTAACTACCTTATAAGTCTAGTGAGTCACTCATTCTATCACCAAATTAGTTTTAGAATGAAAGCTCACTAGATGACTAAAAATCTTTTCACTAGATGACATGTTTTTAATGTATTGGACCGTGTTGGACCCTAGCAGAATTTAGGCCCCCCCCCCTCCCCCAACATTTTACTTTTTTTTTTCTTTTCGAAATGATAGTTCATTAATAAAACTCGAAAAAGAAACTACAATGACCGTAGCCAACTGGCTAATGTCTCAGGACGAATTCGAAGAAACGAAAGGAGACACTGAGACCCAAAACCCAAATGGTTGGACTACAAAGGACCCTAATACCCGCAATGACCTATCCAAAAAGACAATTTGAGATCTCCGAACTTCGAAGCCTCAATCCCCGAAGGGAACTAACATCTCCCCGAAAGGAACTAACACAAAAGCTACAATTCTCAAATGGGAAAATATGCTGTGAATAAGTGGATATAAAGCAAATGGACATTGTGGCAATGGCATTCTAGAAGCTCTTCATCAAGTCAAACCTAAGTGTCAATATCAATGGAAACACACAAAGATTCTCATTCATTGCCAAATCAATCTCTACCACATTTGCTAAGTGCTTCTACCAATTACCCTCTAGGTGGAGGGTCACCTTTTTGCATCATTGTACCCAACTCACAACAAAATAACAATTAATCAATACTCACAAATACATATTTATTGAAGAAAAAAAAAGATCTTATTACAATTTAACAAATCATGATCTAAACACAAGAAAGACAAAAGAAACAATTTAAGAATAAAACATTATCTAGAATCTTGCTAACCCCATCATGCCTTCACCATAAACATAGTATCTTAGTGCTGCATTTTGTGGCCTTCTAGAAGCTTCTCCCTTTATGAACAAGATCTAGAATCTTGAATCAATCATGAAGAATGATAGTGACACAAAAAAGAAAATAAATTTTTTTCTTCCTATATTTGATTGTTGAAGCCCATTTACATACCAATTCGGATCTTCTATCATCAAGGGCACAACATCTTCTGATACATAATCAATACTGATGCATTGCAGCAGAAAATGTTGCACCATTGATCGTATAAGATCCGGATCGATTTACATAGACCTCCATTGTCTTGCCAATTCGAAGCCATTCTTGCCATAGTAATAGTCCTCAATGGTCTTATCAATCTCAGCTTGTGTGTTCATCACAAATGGGCCATGTTGCACCACTGGCTCATTGAGTGGCAGCCCACCTACCAAGATGAACCTCAATGGCTTAGTGGACTTGTTCCACACACTTAGCCCTTCTCCCGGGCCCAGAACCAATATATGATGGGCCGATATAGGTGGCGAATTTGGCGTCGCATAGACTCCTTCGCCTTCAATGATGTACACGAAAGCATTCCATGATTCTGGGATGCTTTCGTGATGCTGAGAATTCGGTCTTAGAGTGAAGTCGAGGTACATTGTTGGTGTTCGTGTGTAGACGGGGGAGTGCACCCCCATTGATTCCCCTGCGATAACTCTAACTTCAACCCCGTCTTGCTCTGCCTTGGGGATATCATCTCTTAGCAATTCTTGATACCTCGGTTCAATCCTGAGTGTAACAACACATTCTTTTAGTCAAATAAGTTACTAAATACACAAAAAATTATAGTGGAAATAGGAAAAAATAGCCAAAACGGTAACCTAACTTATGTTTTTAACCTCTTTCTGAATAACTATTAATTTTAGCCACCAGTACCCATTGTACCCTTACTGTTTCACAGAATAGAAAATATTTCGATTTAACCTTTATAGTATCATTTTCACTTGAATCGCACAGTTAGACGGTCTCACAAGAGACCTACTTGCACTAGACACCCTTATGAAACATAATCTCTACTACATTATTTGTATTTCCATCAACATTGAAAGAAAAAGCTCACATTTTATCCTTGGAAGAGAGATTGATCCACAACTGGAGGCCAGTGTTAGGACCCTCGCCTGCAGGCATTTCCGAGTGGACGATGCCTCTCCCTGCAGTCATCCACTGTGTGGTTCCAAACAAGAAAATACTTAGCAAGTTTAAAGGAAATGAAATACAGAAGAAATTATTATTGCTGTCTATTGAACTGCTAAAATAATTTTATTTGAATATTAGCTTATGATATATATACCTGCACTTCTCCTGCATGTATTGTGCCCTTGTGACCAGCAAAATCTTGATGTGTAATGCCTCCCTATATACATTTTCACTTCATTATTCAGATTTACAGCAAATAGACCATTGTGTGTGTGTGTGAGAGAGAGAGAGAGAAAGAGAGCTTTAAGATAGCAAATTTATTACCTGTAACAGATATGTAACAGTTTCAAAGCCTGTAAAACAGAATATGTGTATATAGAAAGTTAGAGAGTTCTGATATGCTGCACAACTACAGTGAGCAACTGCTGATGTGCCAAAAACTGTCACATCCGCAGATGCTGGCCGTAGTTATTAGAAAAGTGAGACTGGAATAAGATTATGAATTAATCTCAAGTACCTCTGTGAGGGTGATCAGGAAATCCAGCAGGAGGAGAAACTGTAATGTCAAGATTAAAAGGTAAATAATCTAAACAGACATACATATGTTAGGTAAAATGAATAGTTATGAAGAGTACCAGAGAATTCATCTAGCATGAGGAAAGGATCCAGAGACTTCAATTCAGGCCTGCAAAATTAGTTCACCAAACAAACACATTAATTAATCAATAATGTAAATTACTACTTCCAACAAATTCAATCAGAACATGGAATTTCAAACAGTGAGGTTATATATGACTTCCAAATTCAAATTCCCAATTCCCATATCACACAAGTATAAGAAACATACCAAGTAAACAAAATTCGTTTTTTTTTTTTCACATAAAGAATCTATTTTGTCCCAATTGAAGATTATGAGGGATTTGAGTGTAGCTCAGATGGTAGTACCGACCCCGTCCCTACCAGAATTTGTACTGAAAACAAAAAAGTAGAATGAAGAAAGAAGAAAGGAAAAGGGAAATATACCGTCCAATGCTTCTTCTTACAACGGCACCCTCTCCCTCGCTCTGGGATTTGGCCAACACTTTCTTCACAACCAATCTTGGCTGTTCGAAACCCATATTTTCAGACATCATCATGTTATTTCTCAATACACCACAGTTTCTTCTTGTATTAATGCTGTGGGATATGTATTTTCTGAAATTCAATAATATATTTCTTGATACAGAAAATATCATATATATATATATATATATATATATAAAAGACAGGGTTTAATTTAGAGCTGGCTGTTCTGTTACTCTTGTCTACAAAGTCTGCTCTGACACCCTCTTATATTTATACACACACTTAACGACTTTTTTGACCCCCCCCAAAAAAAAAAAAAAAAAACTGCTCAAGTGTTAGTTGAGAAAGGAGGGTGTTAGAGGCGTTGGGGAAAGAACTTTGAAAATGGGGGCCCAATATTTCGTTGTTGGGCTTATCACGGAATGACGTCACTCTCATGTCATAGTGATGAAAACGTTGCTCTTAAAAGGCGATTTTACTTTCTAAAAATCTATCATGCAACACATAGCATTAGACCACTTCTACAATTACATCTTCTACTTCTGAAATAGGACAACTTATCCTACACGAGGATTCTATTTTAATTTTGGACATTTTTTTGTAAACTGTATCATGCCGGTTTAGATTTTCTACAACATCGTCTACAACGGTTTTTATAATTATGTCACATAATTAATTATTAGCATAACTAGTGATGATGTATTGATGATATCCTTATATACACACGTCATATATAGATTGAGTCGTTGTAAAGAATGGTGCACCAACAATTGTAAAAAAAATACAGTACTGTATCCCGCATGATAAATCGTGGGGTGCATCTATCAACACCCCTTTTTTTAAAAAGCATCTCCCGAAAAAGTTAGTCGTTTTCTAATGTTGGTTTGATATTAATACAACACTTTTTTTTTTGAAACCATTAAAGGAACACTTTTAAAATATGAAAATTAGGTGTTCGACCACAATAGGCAAACACCGTCAAACATATTCGGCTGGTGTAACCAAACACCCTTATATTTGTTAGGACAAATTGAGCGAACTCTTTTTCTAGGTGTATTTAGAGAAAATAGAGGTGTTATAGTCCCACCCTAAATCTTGCGAGTAATGTTTATCTTTCAGTTTTCCACTTCATAATCCAGGCATGTGGCGATCAATTTCTACCGATCCTATCTTAACGAGGATTTATACTAAAAACAAATCTCTCATTGATTTTGTCAAATCTTCCGTATTAATATGCTTAATTACCATTAATTATAACGAAGATCCTACTCAATATTTAGTCAAATGCCATTAAAAATGAGAATGCGTCGTGCATTTATTATGTGATCGATAACTTAATTTCTTTAATCTTGTACACGTGCGTGTTCACATAATGTCGGCCGTGACAGGGTTGTTTGGTCACCACACGATCAGCCGTGTATAAATATTATATACTGATCCAGCCTAAATGCCTAATTAAGGATTTAGATCATCTAAAGTATTTTATGGTACATTTTGAAGAGAGAGTGACACATTCTATATATGAATAAAGTATATAGTTACGGGAAATACATAAAGTATGTCACCTACTTATATGACACTTTAGGAGATGCTCGTAGGGCGGATGAGATCTTCTATTTCAATCCATGTTTCATCTTGTATTCCATAGCATCCACTACATGCCACGTGTACAAAGTGACATCATAAATACACACATGTTAAATCGTAGAGGTTATGGAATACAAGATGAAACACAATTTAGAATAGGAGATCTCATCCGCTCATAGGGTGCTCAACATAGTTTTGCAGCATGTCAAATTCCTTTTTTTTTAAGAATTAACATTGACATGGACTCTTTTTTATTGATAGCATTGGACAATCCAAATTCCAAATAAACCTTCTCTTGTTTTTTTTCCTAAAGTTAAATTTTTTTAAAAAACAAATGCAGCGGGCCGTGTTCACACGGAAACCATATATATATAATATGTTTGCAGAAATAAGAAATGATCTGATCTCACGATGATGACAACTATGATGTTCTCAAACAACAAAATTACAAGACAAAGAGAAAGTCAAGACGTTTAATTAGTTTATTATGTTTCAACTTTGTTAATATGTTAATTGGTCCATTTAACTGCCAAAACATTGCATCTGGACCTCATAATAATCGCAATTGGTATCTTCTTCTTTTTTTTTTTTTTATTATTATTATTATTATTATTATTATTATCATCATCATCATCATCATCATCATCATTATTATTATTAATATACTTTTGATGGAACAATGGTAAGTTCTATCCTACACCCAGAGGAGTGTATTTTTAACCACACAATCACACATCAATGTGAATGTGTGTTAAATACGTGGTTAAAAATACATTCGGAGCAATGCTAAAGGAAATTCCTTTTATGTTTTTTCTTCCCCAACAGGTGATATGTTATACGGACGAAACAAATTTAGCTTAAAAAATCCATATTAAAAATGCCAGTTTCAAAAATGGCCTTCGGTTCCTAAAATATCCAAACATGGTGATTGTATCTCATGTAAGCCATTAGATAAAACATTTACGATTGTTCCACGGTCATTTCTAAACTACACCCAGAGATGTCAGTTTTACCCGCAGGGTAGGATTACCCGCGGATAAAATCGTAAATAGGTAGGGCACTATCCGAGTTTTAGGGTAATGAGTAGGGCATCGCCCGTACCCGCTGAACTTTAATAGGGTAAGGGTAGGACTTGGGTTTAGCGCCACACCCGACTACCCTACACAGTGACGGACGTAGGAATTATGGTTAGGGGGGCCTAATTAGGGGTGTTCATTATTCGGATTTATCCAAATAATCCGAAAATCCATCCGAACCATTTAGTTATATGGATTACTAATTCGGATAATTCGAATACGGATCGGATGAACGGGTTCACCCGACTTCTTAAGTGGATAAACGGATCAGATTCAAACCTTACTTTCTTATTCGGATTTCATCTGAAATCCGAATAAGAATATATATATATATATATTATTTTTATTTTTATTATAATTAATTTTTTAAAAATAAAAATATTGATATATATATGTATTGTATTTTTATTTTCATTCAAGATTAATTATATTAAATTATCACATTTGATTTCAAAAGCACTTGTTGGCTGTTGTCTTCCTCTTTGACTTTTTTATTTTTTATAAACACATTTTTTTATATATATCATATATTTAGAATTTAGAAGTTGTATGTAATTATGTAATGGTGATTGCTAAATTATATTAGGGGACTATTCTCGTAAATGATAGAATTACTTTTATTTGCTTTTGTTATTCTTTCGGATTAAAAAAATTCACTTAGTGTAATTGGAAATATGGTCTTGGAAATTCCGCATAATCCGGCATCCGATCCTATTAATCTGAATATCCGAAACCCAAAAATCCTAATATCCGAAGTGTTTCAGATCGGATTACGGATGACTTTTTAAAATCTTCAAATCCGACTAATCCGGATAACCCGAACCCCGACTATCCATCCGAATGAACACCCCTAGGCCCAATGACGGGATTTCGGGGGCAGAGGCCCCGAAGAAAAAAAATTGGGCTTATTTTGTGTTAGTTCGAGTTTGGGTCTATTGGTCCTGATGGGCCTATTTGATCAGTACTAAGTTATTTGGGCTTGTTTTGTGTGAATTCAAGTTTGGGTCTATTGGTCCACACGGACCTATTTGATCAGTACTAAGTTATTTAGGCTTGTTTTATGTGAATTCGAGTTTAGGTCTATTGGTCCTCATGGACCTATTTTAGTACCTTTTTTTTTAACAAACGATAGATTTTTCATTTCATCAAAAGGCCAACTGATCAAATGGTCCATTCAAACCACCAAAGTAGTCCAAATGAAACCTGGAACCCCGAACGACAATCCCAAAAGGGTGTCGGGATTCGAACACTCCAAAAAATGAGTCAAGGCACTCCAAGAAGGAGGTTTGGCACTCCCATTACGGAAGACAACAGCATTCCAAAAGGAAACCTACATGCTACAGTCATTACAAACCTACATATCCTAAACCAATACCTAATTTAACTGACACTGATGATGAACACCCTATCAACACCAAACTAAAAATCTGCTTAGAGACATCTTTCAATGGAAAATAACAAACAATACACACATAAGTAAAAGAACAAAAACAGAAAAGAGGAAAAAAAACCGAAACAAAATAGAAATGGACAATTATAGTAAGAAGTCTCTCCCCCTCCAAAGCCATCGGATCCGCCGACCCAACACCGCCGCACCTCCAACCACCGACCACCATCCTCCAAAGAACCCAAAGGCGCAGAAAATCCGACATCGAGCTCAACGACAGACCGACAAAACGTTGAGGGCTCCACCACACATCCGACGAACACAAAGAGGAGGCTCAAGTCGTCTTCACCGGAAGAAACAAGAAGACGAGTAGAGCCTCCACAATACAAACCACTGTCAAAACATAGGAGAAGATGATGGGTGCCGGCGGCTTCATGCCGATACCGCCGGCAATGGTGGCCTTGGGTGGGGGATGGAGAGGGCGGCGGCCAAGGAGGAGGGGGAGGGGGGAAA
>JAUEKW010135720.1:0-11586 GCA_032274785.1 Ajuga reptans
ATTTGTGACGAAATTAGGTTGTCAATAATTTACTGACGGAAATTTTACCGACGGTAATTATTCCGTCGGTAATCTGTCATTAAATAGTAATCCGTCGGTAATCTGTCACTAAGTGGCTAGCACTGATCATGTCAAAATCCGTCGGTAATCCGTCATTAGAGGTAACGACGGATGGTAAAATCCGTCAGTAAAGTTTACCGACAAGGCATTTACCGACGGATTGTGTCTGTCAATAATCCGTCGGTAATATCATTTACCGACGGATTTTAATGGTTGCCGACGGAAAATTTCCGTCAGTATTTCACGAAATTCTTGTAGTGTAAGGAACCCCTGCGCCAACCCCAACGAGCTCATCCTCCCCGTGACCAGGGGAATGAGCTGGCGGGGAACCCCCCCCAGGAGATCCTCATGATGGGCCGCGTGCGCGTCAATAGTGTCGCATCGTGAGAAAGCAAGCGGGCTCAAAAGGCGCAGTTCAGAGCATTACGCAATGTCTACCAGAACGGTCCACCCTTGACCGCTAGCAATGAGGACTACCACGCTATCCTACATCAACATCAATATGAGCTAGGTGAGCCATCCCGGGCCCCCCACCAAGATTTCGAGTCCTAGAGAGAACCTACGTCGGCTTCTCTGCACTCTCGCCCATATTTTGACAAGATGCACGCTATGCAGCGCCTCTGTAGACGTAAAGTCAACTTCAATGAAGAGGATGCTTCCGGCTTACTCCACCCTCACAACGACGCGCTAGTGGTTGCGTTAAGGATCAACAGAACACTTATCCATCGTATCATGGTGGACACCGGCAGCTACGGTAACATCCTCTTCTACAATACGTATAAGCGGCTGGGCAAGTTGGAGCTGTTCCTAAAACCCTGCAGTGATGTCATACTGGGTTTTAGGGACTGGCGCATCAGACCGATCGGTCAGATTTCCTTAGTCGCGATGGTGGAAGACGGGGACAGAAAGCTGTCCCGAAATATTATTATCAAAGTTGTGGATCAATCGTCGATCTACAACTGCATTGTAGGACTCCCTTTCCTGATAGATTTCCAGGTCGTGGCATCAGTCTACCACAAATATCTCAAGTGCCCGACCTCGCAATGTCTCAAGTAACGAGACACCACTCCCCCTCGATTCTCTGTGCCCAATGGAGATCGATCTTTTGGTCCGCGACATGGCCGTGGTGTCTTCTTCCGCCGACTCTCCCCCTAACGTTGAGGCCCTCCAACCTATGGATATTAGCGAGGTGGTGGAAGGGTTGGCTTTAGAGGAGACTCGGCCTCTCCCGTTCCCGGGCAACCAGTCCGCCATGAGCGGGCAACCAGTCGACATCCCGTAGGATAATATGGATCCCCGGAAGAACCTTAAGAGAAAATACGCCGAACCCAAGGAGGAACTTGCGAGCGTCCGGATGGACCCCGATCGCCCAGAGATCGAACTAAAAATTAGAGTTAAACTCAGGGAGCCTTACTGAACGACACTGGTGGAATTCCTCCAGAAAAACTTAGATGTCTTGGTATGGACAATAGAGGATATGGGGGGGATTGACCCGCAGATCATCTCCCACCGGCTGAACGTCTATCCAGATGCCCGTCTGGTCCGATAAAAAAGACAGAGGTTCAGCCCCAAAAAATACGATTTCCTTGAAAACAAGGTCCAAAAGCTGCTCGGCAATGGGTTGGTCAGAGAAGTCTATTACCCAGATTGGGGTCCCAAATCCCGTTCTAGTCATCAAGCCCAACGACATGTGGCGCATGTGCATCGACTTCACCGACCTCAATAAAGCTTGCCCAAGGACAGCTTCTCCCTGCCGCACATAGACCAGCTGGTCGATGCCACTGCAGGGCACTAACTGATGATGTTCATGGACACTTACTCAGGGTATCACCAAATCCCTCTCCACCCAGACGACCAGGAACGAACCTCGTTCATCACTGATCGTGGCCTCTTTTGCTGGACTAGGATGCCATTCGGCCTAAAATATGCGGGGGTCACCTATCAGAGGTTGGTGAACAAAATATTCACCAATCAAATCGGGAAGACCATGGAGGTCTACGTAGACGATATGCTTGTGAAGAGCGAGCTGCGAGCCGACCACGTACGGCACCTCAAGCAAACCTTCGAGGTGCTGAGGCAATTCCGAATGAAGCTCAACCCCAAGAAGTGCGCCTTCATAGTCAACGCGGGCAAGGCATAGAGGCCAATCCCCAGAAGATTCACGCGATCGTGGATCTGCGCCCTCCTCAAAAGGTTAAGGACGTACAAAGTCTGGCCGGAAAGGTGGCCGCATTGAGCCGCTTCGTCTCCCGATCTTCAGACAAATGCAAGCTATTTTTGAGTCAATTAAGAAGGGTATAAAATTCCAATGGAACGACCCCTGCAGGGTTGCTCTCGAGAGATTGAAGGAGTTTCTGACGACGGTTCCCCTCCTATCTAAACCTTTGCCCGGAGAAGGACTGTTCCTATACCTAGCGGTTTCTCAGGATGCGATGAGCGCAGTGCTCATCTGAGAAGAGGACCGGGATCAACTCCCGGTGTATTACGTTAGCCAGTCACTTCACAATGCGGAGCTGCATTACTTCGCTATGGAAAAGCTCGCCTACGCCCTAATTATGGCCGCACGCAAGCTGCAACCTTACTTCTATGAACACCCCATTGAGGTTCTCACTTGCCACCCCTTACGAAAGGTTTTGCAACGCCCCGATGCTGCAGGGCGTCTCCTAAAGTGGGCGGTCGAGCTAAGCCAGTTTGATATTTCATACACCCCCCGTACTGCAATAAAAGCTCAGGCCTTGGCCGACTTCATCCTCAAATTATCTCCCCAGCTCGACATTCCTCGGAGCGTCTCCTATCCGTGGGAGCTATACGTCGACAGCTCCTCTACAACATGGCACGCTGGAGCGGGGATCGTTCTTCTAAGCCCGGAGAAACAGTGCATGAGCTCGGTGGTCCGATTCAATTTCAAAGCTACGAATAACGAGGCCAAATACGAGGCCATACTCATGGGGATGAACATGGCAAAATTGTTGGGGATCCAAGAGCTATTGATATACAGTGACTCCCAGTTGGCCACCAGTCAGATCAATGTAAGTTACATTCCCAAGGAGGACAAAATGATCCAGTATCAACAACTCGCTACCTCCAAAGGTGCAGAAAACTTCATGTCCCTCGTGCTAGTACGGGCCACGACCCCTTCCATAGCCAACATGACCTTCCTACAGATAGGACAGATGCCTCCCCCGACCTGGATGACCCCCATCATCCAGTTCTTGAAGACAGGATAGCTCCCTGGCGATTGCTTTAAAGTGCACCAACTGAGGACCCACGCCTCCCACTACACACTGATCGGAGACCATCTCTACAAAAAAAGATTTTCAACCCCCTTGTTGAGGTGTGTGGGCGAGGACGAGCAAGGATACGTCCTTGCCAAAGTTCACGAAGGGGTCTGCGGGAACCATACCGGGGGGCAAGCCTTGGTGCACAAAATCCTGCGCCAAGGGTATTTCTGGCCAACACTGAAGAAGGACACCACCCGGCATACGCGGTCGTGCATAAATTATCAATGTCATGTGCCACTCATCCGAGCTCGCCCCGAGAACCTCACCTCGGTGCGGAGCCCCTGTCCCTTTGTGAAATGGGGGATCGATCTCATCGGTCCTTTCCTAAAAGCCAACGGCGGCTTCACACAGGCGGTAGTCGCTGTCGACTACTTCATCAAATGGGCAGAAGCTGAACCCCTCATAGAGATCACCCAAACCAAGATCGTTAACTTTGTCTGGAAGAACATCGTCTGCCGATTTGCTATCCCACGATCCCTGGTGACGGACAATGGCAAGCAGTTCAACAACCAGAAATTCAAGGAATTCTGCAACGGCCTCCAAATCAAAACACACTTAACGACTCCCTACCACCCACAATCCAATGGGTAAGTGGAAGCCATTAACAAAGTATTCAAGCATACGTTGAAAGCTTGATTCACCGAGCTAAAGGGATACTGGGCGGAGGAATTACCGGGTGTCCTCTGGTCATACTAGAAGACCCCAAGGACCCCAACCGGAGAGACCCCTTTTCACCTCGCTTATGGGACCGAGGTCATTGTGCCGGTCGAGATCGGGGCCCCAACGTACCGCATACTTAACCACGATGACCAAGAAAATGATCGAGCTATAAGGACCGACCTTGACCTTATTAACGAACGCCGAGCTGAAGTGGAGAGGCGAAACACCGTGTACAAACAAAAGCCTTGAAAGATTTCACGACAAACAGGCGAGGCTCCGAAATTTTTGAACCAACAACTTGGTCATGAGGGAAATAGTCACGGCCTTACGGATGGGGGTCTTCTCACCCAATTAGGAAGGCCCCTACAAAGTCCTAAGGTGCATCCCGAATTGAGCCTACGAGTTGGAAGATCCGTATGGGAAGAAGCTCGGCCACCCGTGGAATGCCAAGCATCTAAAGAAGTACTACTAATAAGGCTACCAATAGCAACCGAGCTCTGTAATATACCTATTACTTTTTCTAAAAAAATGGTCGGCTCATTTTGAAGGCATCGCATACGTCCCGACCAGAAAAGACTCTTCTTAAGTGGCTAGTAGAAAAGACTTGCCTTTAGTGGTGAGCACGAAAGTCTCATCTTTGAGCGAGCAGAAAAGACTCGCCTTAAGTGGCGAGCACGAAAAGTCTTGTCTTTAAGCGAGCAAAAAAGACTCGCCTTTAGTGGCGAGCACGAAAGTCTCATCTTTGAGCGAGCAGAAAAGACTCGCCTTTAGTAGCGAGCACGAAAGTTTCGTCTTTGAGCGAGCAGAAAAGACTCACCTTAAGTGATGAGCACTAAAAGTCTCGTCTTTGAGCGAGCAGAAAAGAGAAAAGTCTTATCTTTGAGCGAGCAGAAAAGACTCGCCTATAGTGGCGAGCACGAAAAATATCATCTTTGAGCGAGCAGAAAAGACTCGTCTTAAGTGGCGAGCACGAAAGTCTCGTCTTTGAGCGAGCAGAAAAGACTGGCCTTTAGTGACGAGCACGAAAGTCTCGTCTTTGAGCAAGCAGGAAAGACTCACCTTTAGTGGCGAGCATGAAAGTCTCATCTTTGAGTGAGCAGAAAAGACTCACCTTAAGTGGCGAGCACGAAAAGTCTCGTCTTTAAACGAGCAGAAAAGACTCGCCTTTAGTGGCGAGAACGAAAGTCTCGTCTTTAAGCTACTAGAAAAGACTCGCCTTAAGTGACGAGCACGAAAAGTCTCGTCTTCGAATGAGCAGAAAAGACTCGCCTTAAGTGGCGAGCACGAAAAGTCTCATCTTGGAGCGAGCAGAAAAGACTCGCCTTTAGTGGCGAGCACGAAAGTCTTATCTTTGAGCGAGCAGAAAAGACTCGCCTTTAGTGGCGAGCACAAAAGTCTCGTCTTTGAGCAACCATAAAAGACCTTCCTCGCCCAAAGGACTTAACCAATATTTGGCCAAGATTGGGCCATTCGGAAAAGGAAAACGCTGGAAAAATTAGAAAAAAAAAGTGTGAAAAGTTTTGAAACGATTACAAGGACATAAGAACCCAAACATACATGCTAAGCCCCACAACGCAAATACAAGATAATAAAAAGCGAAAGGAAATTCTCTTTTTCATCAAGCATGGATAACATACAAATTATAGCTATTACAAAAAGAGCACTAAAAACGACTAGCCTATTCTATCGAGACAGGGCCCTCCGCCGCTGGTTCTTCTGCCGCAGGGTCACCAACGGGCTCAGCTAACGCATTCCCGATCGAAGGAACACCTAGGTCCTTACATTCGATGGCCGAGGGGGGACCTCCCAGAACCTCCCAGTCCACCTCAGCGCTAGTCGCGTTATCGGCCAGGAAGTAGATCAACTCACCGTGCAGGGGACCTACGTCCACCCCCAAATGCTCGCGGACCTGCTTGATCACGTCCATGTAGGCGTAGACGTAACAGTCGTTTGCAGCAACGGTCCCCTCTCCGGCCTCATACGCCTTGACCGCCGCCTTCACTGCCGGGACCTGGCCCTCCTCCAGAACAGCAATCCTAGCTTCTTTGGCGGCGTGCTCTTCTTCACGGGCATGGAGCAGCCTGTCCCGCTCCGCAACAACCACATCCCGTACAGCAGCCAGCGCCCTCTGTTCTCCCTCGAGCTTCAGGTCGGCCTCCTTCTTTTCCCTCTCCTTCTCCAATGCCTCCGAAGTCGCGGCAAGCTCCTGACGCAACCTCTCTTGGGCAGCCGTCAGTTCCTCCACCTTCTTCTGCTCAGTTTGGACATTGAATAGAGTAGTTCGCAGAGCAGGGGTCATAAAATCCTGCTGGGAAATCTCGGCATTCGCCGACATCAGCAGTCCCAGGGATCTCTCCATCAAAGCAAGTGACCCCACGAGCTTGTCGTTCAGAGATAGCTCCTCGTTGCACCGCTGCAAGTCAAACATCCAGGCGTGCGTGGGAACCTCCATCGCGGATCGGATAATCGACAAGATTCCACGAGTTGGGGAAGGAGCTGGGGAGCACGACCTCACATAATCCACCATGAAAGCTGGCAGAAATCCGACTTTGAGCATCTGTTTGACTTCCTTAGCTCACTGGGGGTCCCAGCCCAGCAAACACTCCTCCACTCTCCTATGGTCGGTACAGACCCCGGCTGGCTCCCGAGGCAGCCTCCTCGCTTGATACCTCAAGGGTTGCCCGCTTGATCGGAGAAGAGGGAGCGCGTTCTGCCATGCCCCGCTTCCTAGCGCCCTCCCCCATCGTATGCATAGTTACCCTAGAATAAGAGGGCACGATCTTCTTGTCATTCCCGACAGTTCGGCGTTCCTGCACCGAGGGCATTTTTTCCCTCGCGACGGGCATCTGCCATAGGGGGATCACGGGCAGCGGCGCTTCTCCAGCCTGCGGAAGGACATTCCGTTCGCCTTGCGACATGGTCTCAATGGGTGCTGCACCAAACAAACGGATAAAAAAAATGGCAAAGGTTGCGAACATAAAAGAACAGACGGAAAGGGAAGGAACGAATCAACTTACGATAAGTCGGCGGATAAGTCCTGTGAGGAGCGATGTGCAGCCCGTGATCCATGAGGTTCCTCATGGTGATTTCTGCCTTCACGTTGTATAGCTCGGGCTTCTCCTCCCTTGTCGTCTTGATATTGGCGAGGAACTTTGCCGAGATCGGAAATAGATTCCTACGATCTGGAAATCAGAGATCGAATTAAAATTAGAAAAAATGAGGTCCTACTGAACAACAAGGACATTACTCACCTTTAATCGGTTGGAAATCGGTGGTGACGCTGAAATGGTCTAGAGGGCCCCCGAGCTTTGACGGAACAGGGGACATCCAGTCCCCACCCACAAAAAACTACTTCTCCTTCTAGTTCGGGATTGATTAAGGAAATCCCTTAATTAATTCCCCCCAAACGTTGCCCTCCCAGAGAGATAGTACCATCCCTCCTTGCCCGTCTTCGGTTTGAACTGGAACATATAGGTCAGCTCCTGCGGCGTAGGGACAGGCCGGGCTTTACTGCGGAATACGATCATCCTTCCGAGGACTAAAGACCACCCATTAGGCGTAATTTGAGTCAGGGTGATCCCCCAGAACTGCAAGCAGGCACTCACAGGAAGAGGCAGCGGGAAGCGCAGGTCGGCTTTTAGCATGTGGTAGTTGATCGTGATGCAACCCGGCAGTGGCCTACCAGCCCGCTCTTCGGGAAACGGCAATATGAAGCGTATGTTTCTCGAAACCTTATAGGTCACCGCCCAAGAAAACAACTCTTGCACCGTCACCGTGCTCGCCCACCTGTCCTCGCACGCTGCATTGCTGCTTGGTTCAATCCGGTAAGAGGGCCGTCGGCCAGAGTCAATTTCCAGCCATCCGGATACCGAGGCCTTGCCGTTGAGGATATGCAGGTTCTCCGGGTAACGCACGAACGGCTCCAAGGACACGTAGCCACTCAAGTTCACCCGTAGTACACCTCCTCCCCCCCATTATATATGACAAGAACGCCCTCGAGAACGGCTGTCCCTCTTACCTCCTCAAACTCCTGCTGGATTTCCGTGTCCAGCACCCGAGCAAAATCTGAGATCTCCTCCTCGTCCGGCTCGGGGTCCTCCTCTGGTCCGACCACATTTGCAACTGCTGTACTAGGCCCTGGGGCGTCCTCCCCGCGGGCACCGAGCTGCGGGTCCCCAAAGGGGGGGCTCCCAACAGCGGTAAAGATTTCCTCCTCGGTGTAATTGGTGTCCCTTAAATATTCCATGAGACGAACGGTCTCTATCGGATACTCGCCCTCCATCTTATGCAAAAATAAAGTAAAAAAAAACTGCTTTCATAGTTATCTGAAACGAGGTGCTAACGGAAGACACGATTTTTTTCTTTGTAAAATCCCTCTCTCTAAAAAAAGAAAAAATCAAAAGTAAAAAAGGAATAGTAAAAAAAACAAGGGGTATTTATAGAAGGGGAGAAGTCCAACAGTCAAAAAACCGACGGTCGAGATTAAAAGCACCCCATCCGTGCAGATTTAGCACCGTCTCAGAGGCCAATCGACGATCGATACGTGGACACGCCACAGCCATAAAAGAAAGGTGAAATGTCTCTCCACCAAATAGGCGCCACGTGTCCCCCACATGTCGCAACCGTGGAGTGCCAACAGGACCCAAAATTCATATTTTTAAGTTTTTCCGCTCTGACCGAATGCCGAGTTCGCACGACTACTGCCTGCTTCATCCCGCAGACTCGTGGGGGGCAATTGTGGATTGTCACTTCCTGATCATCCCCCTAATTGCGGAAAATTATCACTGGGTGCGAAGCTCACCCGCCGCTCTCACCCAGGCCCCGTGGCCCATTGCCGCGCATCGTCGACACATCAGCTCGTACTATGAGCCTATTTCCTGAAGGAGCTCACCGGTTTGCCGTCAGCTCGCACCATGAGCTCGTTTCCTGAGGGAACCCGCTGGCCTACCGTCAGCTTGCACGCCGAGCTCGTTACATAAAGGAGTCCGTTAGCCTACCGACATGATCTAAGGAGAGGTCGTCTAATACCGGTCGAAGATGTCTGAAGGGGGCGAGGACAATGAGCTTGACCCATGGCAACCTCGACGAACCCCACAGATGGACCATATATGCCTCATGTCCACCACGAAGGGCCCCAGCTGGACATCTGCTGGCCAGGTGGCATACACGTCCTCCTGCTTAAGAGGCAGTTTATACCTTCTATAAATACCCTCATTCCCCCCACAATAACTAGGGAGAGAGAAAAAATACGCTGTAAAAACCTTATGCCTAAGCAAATAATAAATAAGTTATTTTTAGATTTTATCCATTACTAGGTCATTCTCTTCGAATCCGCATATTCGGTCCTCCTGATTATAAATTTCTTGTTGTGAAGCACGTGTACAAATCACCCTCTAAAAATAGCCACGTCATCTTGAGTATTGGTTGCTAACAATCAACCAAAATATGCGTGTTCAGAACATGGTTTGTAGATCATTGAGAGATTATTGGTTGACCCACAGGTGTGTCACCTGAATGATGTCTATGTTTATGAAACATCCATAACATGAAGTGATCAGCCATTAAGTACCTTAAACAAGTTGTAATGGTCCGGAAGTTACAACATGGAGATTATAAGTCCACAAAGAGTTGGATGAAATGATTAGCCATTAAGTACATTTCCTTCATTCTTCTTCCATGTAGTTTACGAAATCTAATTTTTTTAGGGTTATAGTTGATGGTTGCTTCGGAATTCCATCTCTACTACAGAACTAGACGTGAGAGTTTCTTCTCATCCGACTCCTCGTGAATAAAATGATTCAAAATTGAATTTCAATTAATTTGATTAGATATTAGAACATTTCTATAATATATATATTTTTTTTATTCAAGTTTACCAATTCAAAAAAAAAGTTCTCGCGGACGAATCCAGAATTTACAACATGAAGGTTACACGTGCATAATGAGTTGTAATGAGTTGGATGAAGTGATAAGCCATTAAGTGGCTTAAATGTGTTATAACAGTGCAAAAGTTACAACAAGAAGGTTGATAAGCTTTAATTTCCCGAGGTGAAGGTATAAATAGGAGTTCATCATATCATTTTAGTATATTTTTGTAAAATTTCAGTAGTATAGTTTATAAGTATATATAGTAGAAAATTCATAAGTCATGTAAAGTCTTACATGAGCCTATTTGTGTTGCAACATGCCCAGCTCCTCCATCAACACTTTTCTGTTTGTCGGAGCTCGAATGTTAGGAATACTGCTACCTTTAAGATGATCAACCGTTATGATATCTTGAGGACATTATGATAGTAATCGTGATTTCCTAGGCGAGGTATATTTGTCTAGCGAAGAGAGTTCTTAACCCACTTCGACTACCCCAACATGTAAATATTTTTGCGGGTTCGTGAAATCGGTTATGGAGAATATTTGTCTAGCCGAAAGAGTCATGAACTCATCTTGGTTGCCTTTGTTCTAATGTGGGTTTTGCAACTATTATGCTAGTATTATCAATGAACAAGTTGTATGTTGTAACGTCATTATAACTCAATATCTTCCATCACAGTTAAAATATATAGGGGAGCGATATTGTCAAATATTTATATATATAATAGATGTATGTATTGAAGGAAAAACACATTAGTGAGCCTTCATCAAAAGTAACTGATAAGGGGCAATTTAGGAATTTCACTTTATTCCATGTATTCTTAAACCCTAGTTTGTAACTAGATAAAGGGACCTTTTATGGAATAATAAGATGCCACTTTCACGCCTACTTTGTTTCTTCCCTTCTTCTCTTTTATCAATATTTCCTACAACATATTATCAGCACGATTCTCTAAATAATAGAATTGAAAGATAAACAATACAATTGAGAGATTAGGATTTGGAATCAGTAGATGAAACAATTAAGCGATTGGACGGCTGGAAACATTGGACAACAAATTTGTGGTAGATAGCCGACTGAAAAAGTTTTTGTTCATCCCACCCAGAGAAGTTTTTTAGTCGGTGAAATAATGAGGCAAATATTCTTTCTCGGATTAAATCTCAACAGCACGAGACTCTAACCTAATCAACAAGACTAATGAATGTGATTGTATTCTTGCGACGGACCTCCATTGCGATCGTAATCTGCCACAGAGCTTCATCGGGCCTGGTGAATGGTATACAATCATCCTATTATGGCTATTGATATATATATTCATATGACTTCAGTAATTTGTCCATATATGATTATGAGGATTACACAATTTTGATTTGTTAATTCATCAGATACAAATGGCGATTTATTAACAAAAGTATAACTTTATTTCTATTTTACTTATTGATGAATGATATGATTGTGGGCCACCAAGGTTTTTGAGGAAATTGGGAATTGATATATATATGTGCATATGTAGTTATATGTAATTTTGGCAATTATGAAATTTTGCGTGACTTAGATAATTTTTGTGGGGACATGTGTCCATTATGACGTGAAATATTCATTAACCTTGATTGTGTTTTAATACTTTCTTATGAAATTTAAAGTTATGCTTGAATTGTGCATTTATGATCTTAGAGGATTTTGTAACTAGATATCATAATAAATTTATTTGCATGA
>JAUEKW010135741.1:0-11585 GCA_032274785.1 Ajuga reptans
CACCCCTGCCCCACCCTCACCCCTGTGGAGCTGAGGTGTCAAGACAGGAGTGGCTCATTGCCCCACAGGAGGGGGTCATGTGTTTGCCCCCACAGGACCGGATCCAAACCCTTGAGGAGAGAGAGTAATTGTGATGATTTGATGTGTGTAAGATTATGTTGATTGAGAAAAAGATAGAGAGTAGTAGAGGTTGGGCCAACCATTATTTTCTCAAACACAAACCCAAAGCAAACACATAAGTGTTTAATAATTTCCAAATAAATCTGAAATTGTCTAGTTTCCTGAAACAAAAATAACTGAAATTAATTTCAGTATACTTAAGTTTTTTTTTTTTTATAAATAACTTTTATATTTGTCCGACAGATTTTATTTATTCAATCAACATAAGTTGTTTCTCTAAGAAATATTTCCAACCAAAATTAATAATTCCATATATTTTAAACATAATAAGTAATTTTAGATGACTTCTATAGTGCAGCTGGTGCACCAGTACCCCAATGAACTTCAGCCATTAGATTATGAACTATTAAGGAGGACTATTTGATCTCATTACCTACTACATAATCAGCAGGTCATCCAATTAAAAATAATTTAGTATTAAAATTTTCTACTCCACACCCACACCCACACCCACACCCACACCCACACCCCTGTTCCTTATCCCCCACCTGCGACATCCCCTCTCCAGCCTCCCTCCCCCTCAAGATTCATTCATTTTTCTTCACTCTTTTTTTTTTCTTGTTAGGATATTTATGTTTCGTTTTTAATTAATGTGATACAAGTATTAAATCAAATCTCCTTTTAATATTTCTTTCAATAGTGTATTTGTTATATATATATATATATATCACATGGAGTTTGAGGATATGAGCAAAGCTAATTCGATCAGTAATTTCCTGATTCCCAATTTTCCTCCTCCACAGGGTAAAAAATAGTGGCAAACGCATTAATTTAATTTTGCATGGCGAATTTTACCAAAAAATCATTTTTGGAGGACGGTATATTTAAATAAAACACACATTTATACTATTTTTATTACTATAAATTTTGGTCTATTTAATATTTTTATAGATTAATAGCCATACATTTATATTATACATGTAATTAAATCTTTACTAAAAATAAATTCTTAAAAAAAATCACTGACAAAATGGTATTCGAGCAACATATTTCTTTTCTCAGAGGTGTAGTTTATCTATTTTGTAAAGAATGTTTTTACACACATAAATCAAAAGAAAATAAAATAAAATAAAATTTCAGTTTGGTCTACTTAATGATCTAAGTAAAACTATAATCGAAATGAATACAACGAGATTGGAAATAAATAATCTTGAAATCGATCCATTAACTTGGTTTGGAATAAAAAATTGTGAAAAAAAAAAAACTTATTTTGATTCTATAATTTGGCTGGATTTTCGATTATTTACCCATAAATTTCTATTTGTGTTATTCGGGTAGCTAAGTAAATACTTCAACAATTGCTTTTTATTAAGGATTAATTATGAAAAAATTCACCAACTTTGATTGAGTTATCAATTACAACATGAACTTTGAAATGTAACAAGAAAATTCACCAATTTTAAATTTTTTTCAGTTATAACATGGACCGTATTTTGTTACATCTGATTACGTCACCTCCCACCATCACTAGATTTGCCTTGATGAGGCCATTCTATAGCTACCATATATTTTATAATATGTTGTCGCTCCCACCGTGAATTGAGAGTTGAAATTGTGATAATCATAACTTCAACCATCGATTTATTACAATTATAATAATATATGGCAAAATAGATGATGAATATAACACAAGCTCATTTAGGCGAATTTAATGATGGTGACGGCGATGTAATTAGATTTAAAAAAATACGGTTCATGTTGTAATTGAAAAAAAATTAAAAGTTGGTGAATTTTTTTGTTACCTTTCAAAGTTCATGTTGTAATTGAAAATTCACTCAAAGTTGGTGAATTATTTTTTTTTGTAATTAACCCTTTTATTAAAGCATACATATATTTTATTGACATCTTAGTAATCATTTTATGTTTGTTTTAGAAATGTACGAGTAGTTATTAAATGTACCCACATTAATTAACGGACTAGTAATATCCTCGTGTGATGCACGGTTTGTAAATACAAAAGAATAAATAATAAGAATTTTATATATATAGTTATAATATAATAAAATATTACAATTAATATATAACAAGAGATTGACCATTATATTTGTTAATGAAATAAAAGGACAATGAAAGTATTAAAAATATATAAACATCGGGAGGATGTTGTTATGCGTTATTTTTCTCAATTCCAGGAATTCGGGAGGGTTTCGTGATAACGTTTAGGATGCATGAATGATGAGAATTTATATATGTGTAAGAATCATGCGTCGATGTAAGAAAATTTCGTTAAGTTTGGTAAATATACTGATAGGTGGCGTGAAAATTGCGACTGAAATTGGAAATGGCTATAAAAATTGGATATTCATATTAATGTGAAAAATGCTTCTATGGCAGATTACCCATAAATCAGCGCATATCTTGTCCAACATTTGAGATTATTTGAATTGATTCCATATTCTAGTCCTATATATGCATAACTATGTGAAACAATTAAATTATACGTCAATTTGAGAAGATTTAATTGTGGATACATTTAGTAAATTTATAGTGATTAATGTGCTATTCTTTATATTGGGCAAGTTTTGACCCAACTTGTTGGAAAATTGCATAGTTTGCTAAGACTTGCACTAATTGATTGAAATATTTTCTTATATATGAAATCGGCTGATATGGTTAAATTTGGAAAATTTAAAGTAATTGATGTGTTATTCTTATATTGGGCAAGATTTGACCTAGGTTGTTGGAAAATTTCATATTTTGCTAAGATTTGCACGGATTGATACAAATTTGGACCGATTATATGATAAATATGTATGGTAATTATGGATAATTAGCGATCAATCAATAATTTAACATAACAGATGCCATACTCGAAATATGAGGAAATTTTAGGCGGGAAAATGCTAAAACTACTATTTATAAACGGTTGTATTTTATTATTAAGTAAAATTTGTTTCTCTATTGAAATTAAGTGGGAATATAAATTAATACTACCTCTCTAAAGCCAAAAAAAAACTCATTAGGTGGGGAATCATTACATATTTTTTTATTGAACTAAAATATATTAAAAAAAACATATGTTCAATGCGTGAATGATTTGCAAAAAAACATTGGAAAATGGTGTAAACATATTAAAAAAAATCAATGTGCAAAACATGAAAAAATTGGTTTAAAATATAAAAATAAAATCAATGTTAAATTCTGTAAATTTTGGACTATCTCCCCATGAATTAATCCAAATGGACATTATTGGGTCCAACAAATTAAATGTTAGGAATGAATTTAAGCCTAACATTTTAAAAGCCCATAACCCAAAATAATTTTTATAAATTAGCAACCTACTATAGTAGGTAAAATTTATAGGTGCACCGATACCCCAGGTGTACCATAGAATTCCTCGTAATTTTAATATTTCTAATTACATTTTACTTCTATGTTTAATGATGTTGAACATTTGTTTATCTTTTAACATGCCATGTTAGTAAATGGGATGTCAACACAAACACTGCTACTATGTGAGCACCAATCGGAATCGGTTGTTTAACTTGTTACTTGGATGTAAATGTTAGAATCTTAAAAGTTAACGGGCAGTAACATGAATCAAAAGGACAAAAGTAAAAAAAGATGTTAAGTTAACGAAAGAAAAAATCCTTTAGTTTAAGACAAAAACATAATAAATTTCCAAATATTCTTACTCAATATAGTAATATACTATTTAATGGTTATATAAATTATCAATTTCCTAGATAAACGCTACTATATATAGAAACTTGACTATATAATTGAGACATCCAAAAGGAAAATATTTGCCTATATAATTGGGACGGAGGGAGTATGTTTTAAAAGTATATATCTTGTTTTGTTAGTTGAAATAAAAGTATCAAGAATAAATTACATGTAAGTGAAGAAATGTAATTTTAAAATTATTATGACCACCAAATTAACAAGAAATAAAGAAGAGAAAAGGTAGTAGCTGTAGAAAACTAGGGGTGGCAAAACTTGGCACGACCCGATAACACGACACGAACCCGCACGATAATTTCGGATTTGGGCCGAGAACTATCGGGTTCGAGTTGTTATTGGGTCAACCCGATAAGACACGATGAAATTCGGGTCATATCGGGTTAACACGATAAAACCCGATAACGGCCTGTAATTTTTTCACAGTAAAATATAGGGTTAATTACCAAATAAATCACGATATCTTGTCCAATTTTCAATTGTAACATGACTTTTAAAAGTTATCAATGTTTGTCACCAACTATAATTTTTTTTTCAATTACAACATCGACTTTATTTTTCGACATCTAATTGTATCGCCACTACCACTGTTAGATGCATCTTGACGAGAGCTTTATTTACCCTCAACAAATTTCACAATCCGTCACTTTTACCGCTGTTAATTGGAAGTTAAAGTTATTGTTGTCATTCTTCCGCTCTCAATTAACGGCCGTAAAAGTGACGGATTGTAAAATTGATTGAGGGTAAACGAAGGTCACGTCAAGATGCATCAAATGGTGGTGGTGGCGATACAATTAGATGTAAAAAAAAAATGTAGTCTATGTTGTAATTGAAAAAATAGTTGGTAACGAACATTGATAACTTTTAAAAGTCATGTTGCAATTGAATACTGGACCAAATGTCGTGATTTGTTTGGTAATTAACCCTAAAATACATTATTACTTATTAGTGATAATTTATTTGAAAATGTTGAAATTGATTGATTTAATGGAATAAATTTACTTGAATAAGAGTAAGAGTGAAAATGTTGATTAGAGAATTTGAAAGAATTTCATTTAATGACTATGTTTAATGTTCTATACCTTCGTTGAGACGTTTCTTTTTTCTTTCTTTATTTTTTTTTGTTTTTTTTTATATTCTTTCATCTATTATGTGAATGGTTATTAACTATAGAATATATGTGCTACTTATTTGAAAGTTTAAATTTATTTTGTATTTTTTACAAAAATAAATAGTATTAGGTTTGGTGAGTCTGAACGAGACGATAAGAAATAAATATATATGCCAGTATTGATGGGACTTATCTGGTCGGATTGGGTTATTAGGTTTTTATTGGTTCGTGTTCGGGTTGAAGTTTTCAACCCAATAAACTTAATAGACGGATTTGGATTAACCTTTATTAGTTTGGGTCTTATCGGACTGACCCGATAACAGTCCAATCCGCACAATTTGTTACCAAACATTAGTCATGGGGCCGAGGGAATACAACTTAATTGATGTTGCGTTGTACAATTAGACTCCTAATAGTGTCGGCGTTATGTCCCATTCTCCGACAAACTAAACCTAATATTTATAACATGGTTAATCCTTAAAGTAATCAGCTAATTATTGAGCATATTCTGATATTCATTACTATTTCCCATCCTATTTAATTACAGCAGAAACCATTAGCTAGCTCTTAAAAGCTACTCACAAGATCAGCAGATACAGCCCAACACTCAAAACACTATCTGCCTATCTAAGATTTCCTTATCCCCTTTCTTCACCACAATGCAGCTCCGCCAGGCCGCCGCCGCAGCTGCGGTGGTTCTATTTCTTTCCGTTCTCATCATCCCCTCTCCCTCCCACGCCCACAACATCACCCGCATTCTCGAAAAATTTCCCGAGCTCTCCTCCTTTAACCACTATCTAACTGTGACGCAGCTCGCGCCGGAGATCAATCGACGAGAAACAATCACCGTCTGTGCTGTAGACAACGCCGGAATGTCGGATCTACTCTCTAAGCACCTCACTCTCGGCGCCATTAAGAAGGTACTCTCACTTCACGTACTCCTCGACTATTTCGACTCGAAGAAGCTCCACCAAATCACCGACGGAACTGCTCTCGCCGCCACCATGTTCCAGGCGACCGGCTCCGCTACCGGATCTGCCGGATTTGTTAATATCACCGACCTCAAGGGCGGTAAGGTCGGTTTTTCCCCCCAGGACAACGGCGGCGTCGTTTCTGCTACTTTTGTTAAGTCGGTTGAAGCTGTACCCTACAACATCTCCGTCATTCAGATCTCTACCATTTTGCCGTCTCCTGAAGCAGAGGCGCCGGCGCCGGGGCCGAGCCAGATGAATATCACGGCGCTCATGACTGCTCACGGCTGCAAAGTGTTTGCCGAAACGCTGTTGGCTAATCCAGCTGAAAAGACATTTGAGGACAACATTGAGAGCGGATTAACTATTTTCTGCCCCAGCGACGACGCTATGAAGAGTTTCCTGCCCAAGTACAAAAACCTAACTGCTGCTGGTAAGCAATCTTTGCTGGAGTTTCACGGACTGCCGATTTACGAGTCACTGCCTGGATTGAAATCGAGTAACGGCCTGACGAACACCCTAGCCACCGACGGCGCCAATAAGTACGATTTCAATGTGAAGAACGACGGCACCGACGTGACGATTGTGACGAAACTCGTGACGGCGAAGATCGTGAACACTCTGGTGGATGAGCAGCCGTTGGCGATTTACGAATTGGATAAGGTTTTGATGCCGACGGAGTTGTTCAAAGGAGCTCTAAGTCCTGCTCCGGCGCCGGCTCCCGAGGCCGATGCGGAGTCGCCGAAGCCGTCGAAGAAGAAGAAGCATAAGTCTCCGCCTGCACCCGCGGCTCCGTCGGATTCTCCGGCGGATGCTCCAGATGGAGATGGTGATGTGGCGGATCAGACTGCCAACGGCGACGGCGCAGCTAGGTTTAACGGAGGAAGATTTGGTGCGGTAATTTTGAGCCTCTGGTGTGCATTTCTACTACTGTAGAATTGTGCTTTTTTAAATTTTACTGTGTTGGCTTCTTCATTTGTTTTTTTCCCTTATTTTTTGTTTTTTTTTAAATAATTAAGGCAATCACCGCCATTTTATTTATTTTTATTAAACTACTAGGATCCTTTTTTTTTTTTAGTTAGTAGCCATTACCTTTTTTCTTTAATTTCCTCGGTGTATTCATGTTTGTCATTGTTGTTTTTGTCGGTGCCGACTGCGAGAAATGTGTATTTGATCCCTATATTTTTTGAATTAATTCTTGTGTATTCATTTAAAAAAAATAGAGTTTCTATTGTATTAATCTTGGCCATTGTATAAGCTTCAGAGTATGGAGTCACAATTTAAATTTAAAGCATAAGAACCAAGTAAATATAATTCTATGCTATCCACGTGGGCAGCATATAATTAGCCTGCCTGATGATAATAGTATAAATTTATGAAAACCAGAATTTTTACCGTTCTCACAGAGACATTGTTAGAAACTACCTTTACAGATTAGATCACATTATCCCATTTTAATTGCAACAGAAAACACACACACGCATAAATGCAATTAACCATGTAAGTTGATCAGAGGTGAAGATCCTCCTTGTTGACATAAAGATAGCTGATTTGATCATTGAAAAAAGATGTTATCGGCAGAGGTGAGAATCCAGTGTAACCTCTGTGGAGGCAGATATCAGCGGCATACTTGAAAAAAGCGTGTTGTTTGGCAAAAGGTTGCGCTGCATATTCAGCAATCGGCATCCACTATAAGCAGAATTTTGTGAGAGATCTGAATTAGATATGGGGAGTAGAGGCAAGGCTAACAATTTGGGCCAGGGTACCTGGGCTGCTTCAATCTCTGAATCTTGTTTTTGGATGTCAAATGATAAAGGCCGCAGCATGCATAGGAAAATTAAATCCGACTTCTCAAAAAAGGACTTGTGCGTTTGCCTATCAGTAAACATAGAGAGAGAAGCTGAAAATTGTGTATAATAATCATGGTTAGCAACTAAACACCAATTATTTATCGTCTGAGTAGGCAAGCAGTTTAGAGAGAGAGAGAGAGAGTTTTGTATCAGTTTAGGAAAGCCGTTACCTGAACGCCGCCACATCAATGAATTCTGCATCAATCTGCAGAAACAAATATCATCGCTCTCAGAAACAGAGTGACCAACAACAGAAAAAGATACTACATGCATCAATTTATTCACCATTTAGTAATTGCTTACTCCTGTTTCCTCTTTTACTTCTCTCGTCGCACCTGAAAAAATATCCTCTCCCTGGAAGTTACAGAGTGAAGTGATGATTGAATAGATTGGGGACATGCTATCCCAAATAAAAATTCAGTTATGAGCACAAACCTGTTCCAGAATTCCAGTAGGAATTTTCCAGAGACCCGTCCTACTAAATGTGCCATACTTTTCCCTAACAACAAGCAACTATGAAAGAGAAGTTTCAAGAGTTCTGATCATCATATTTCCATGATTTGCACTTAAGTTTTAATCTTAAAGTGGCAATAAAAAGTGCCTTTTTTTCCTTTTAGCAAAACAGTGCAGGCATTTAGAATGGTGTCAAAGTACCTCTCTTTTATCATTCATAATAATAGCACCAATGCGGAGCCGGTGTGTTGCGTTTGCCGGAATGGTATTGAGAGTTGCAGGAATCCAGTGTACAAGCATCAAATAGTGAGGCTCAGCATGGTGATACAAAAATCCTTCCTGCAAAGTTGAATGTCAGTGTTCTCAACTGCCTACATTTATGATCCATCCATACCATGATAAGGCATATAAAGAAGATCGAATTCTATATATTCTTATGGTTAATCTTTGTTGAAGTTCAACAAGTGAGAATTAAATCATTTCAAGAGAATCAGAAGAAGCAGAATCATGGTGATCAAAATTCACCAACCGAAACTCCTATCATTACCAAAAGCTGCTGGTTTTGCTGATTTGGAATTTTACAATTCATGCAGCCTTATTGCTTTCTAAAACCTCATTTATAGGAGTTAGCAGTGTAGGATTCCTTCTCATCTCCTAGTCCCCCCTTCCCATCTCCATATAGTTTCTTTTAGATTGATAATCCGCATTCGTCTACTCCAAATAAGGCACATATTAATGAAGTATAACAACTATATGGCAAGGCCTTCAATTTCATGCAAAAAAGATTTCGAGAGTCCTCAGGCCAATATTTTGATGATATGTATTCCAAAGGATTACCAATCAAACCCTATTTTGACATGCTCCGAGTCTTTGAACCTAGAATAACAAAACATAGACTATGGGAAGGCAACAAAGAACCTGAAGGTTCCATAGTGGAAGGAAAATAACCTTGACAGCAGATTCGACAAGATTCACAAGTTTAATTGGTAATTTGATCCACACCCCCTTCTTTCCCTGCAAAATATTATTAAGGAAAACAACAAGTGTGAAGATAAATAAATGTTAAGTTGATAACTCAGAGAGCGTGTCCTTAAAATTAATAATTTGAAAACAGCAGTTGACAACATAGTCAGAGATTAATGATATTCTATAAACTGTAGGGCGTGCACGAGCTCATTACACAGCAACCACTGGTGATACAGAAGTTGCTGGATTAACTTATGTGAAGGTCGTATACCGTCTAAAATCCGTGGAGGGGCAGGGAAGAGAAGTGCTCACATGAAACGTTATATACTAGATTGACATATTGCAAAAGCAGGGGAAAGGCAAACTGAAATGGGGTTACTAAACTCAATATATCAAAGATCTAATAGAACCATGAAAGATGCAACTCAAACTTGGACAGGATGAGATGCTAGTTAGCAAAACAATATCTCCATTAAGAATTTACAAGTGTCTGCTAGTGTGAGTTACTAATGCAAAATAACTTTTCAAGTTTGGCATCCCGTAAGTCCAGAGCTCAAGCAAAGGCACGGGCTCTAAAAATAACCAGTTGAGAACTAGATTGAACGAACTTGGAGGTAATTTCCACACTGGAATACCAATAGAAGTATAAAAGGTCAAAGTGCAACTAGAGAAATTTTCATGTAATAGCTGAGCATGGCACCTTTAGTCATCTGAAGTTTTATCAAGCACTATCATAATTTCTCGCCGTGTTTATATCATCTAAGAGGAAATAACGAAAGTGAGCATCACTAACCATCTTATCATATGATCATAATTAAAAATACAGATAAGCATCAGTTCAAATTTGAGATTGTGAGCTCTTGTTTCATTCATCAGTTCAAATTTGAGATTGTGAGTTCTTGTTTCATTCTGAGAAACATGTGGTTCAGATCCACTAGCTTTTAAGTTCCCTAAGGTTGTGTTTGGAGTGAGGGGTTCGAAATACAAGGATTAAAATCAATAGATTTCAAAAAAAAACCCTGATTAGAGTGAATTTCAAACCTACTCAATTCCTTAAAAAATAAGTTCAAAATGAAAGTGATGGATTTCAAATCGTTTGCTACTATAGATTTCAATTCCATCCACAAATCCTTCTACCGAAACGCAGCTAGATAATTACTTCATTATGCCAGAGAAAAGAAAAAAAAAAAGTGAGAGTGATTAACATTTCTCTTAGCTTGAACGCTAGCACAACAAAATCCATTTAGCAGATTTTGGATCTTATGAACCGGAGTTGCCATAAATACCTGCAGCTTCCACTGAGAAAGTGAATATCTGAGGATCACAGTAAATTCATCGGGATCCATGGGCTCCTCCATTTCGACTATGACGCCTCCATGCTGATCGTCATATGAAGGAAGCGCCGCCCGGACCTCTTCCACCCCATTTTCTAAACTGTCTTGTTCCATTAAGCGGAAGGCAGCTTGAGTTTAAGAAGCAGCCTTAAGTTAATGGCATGAACTAAAGCAAATGGAAGAATAGCATGCTTCATCATGTACATAACACTAAAGCATACTTCAATAGATAGAAAATCACAAAAGGATGCAATCAGAATAGTTCTCTGCAGTAAATTCTATCAAAATCTGTCAATCAAACGAAGAGTTTTCACATGAAAACAGAAATCAAGTCATTCTGATTGATACAACATATGCACCAAATTTTCTAGTTTTCATACGAACACAATGTTTCTTAAAAGAAAAGGACATAGCTACTTGAATTCATCAACATCAGATTATTGTCCAGTAATCGAAAATTCAAGTGCAGATTAGGCACAGTTCATGAAATTCATTACCAGAACTGAAAACAAGTAACAAAACGAAATCCGAATCAATCTCAACAAAAAGCAAAATTAGAAAGCAAACCATTCAGAGAAGCATAACTCCGTGAGTGCGAGTGGGGCAGTTGAAGCAAAGAAGCTCCGGAATTTATAGTGCGTTGCGTCCAAGTGTAGGATGTTGAGTGTCTTAATTATTAAAAATTATTTAATTAAGGCCTAATTGCTTATTGGGTTTGGGTGTGTGCTTTTCTTTTTTGATAATGGTGTGTGCATTAAATTATTAAAGTCTACCGATTGGTTATCACTTCGGCTGTGTTTGCTATGGGATATGGGTGGTTGGGGTACTGTTGGCTGGGGTGTTTAAATTGTTGGAAGTGGTTGGAGAAATAAAAAAATGTGTTTGTTATATGAGTTGGAGGAGTGGTTGGAGGATTGATTAATAATATTTAAATGAAATATATGATTTGATGTGTGTAAGATGTTGTTGGTTGAGAAGAGAGAAAGAGAGTGATTGTGATGATTTGATGTGTGTAAGATGATGTTGATTGAGGAGAGAG
>JAUEKW010135752.1:0-11584 GCA_032274785.1 Ajuga reptans
AAATTAAGACGGAGTCCAATAACTCAAGAACATCATCAAAGAATCCACAAGTCTACTTTCAATCCTAGAACAAAAGATTTTAGCTACTCATAATTGAATTGAAACACAAATAATACTCAAAGAACATATTGAATTAAAAACGATCAGAAGAAATTGATAAAACTCGGAGTCGCCGTTAGCACTCTTGGTGCTATCAAAGCCAATGGCTACTCCTTCTACTCTCTATTCTCTACAATTTTCAGGATGACTCATTGAGGAGGTGGTAGACCAAACGGGTAGTAGGTATTGAGCCTGTTCATCAAATTTGCATTATCTTCCATCAATTTCCTCTGCTCTTCCCTCATTTGCGCCATATATGCTCTTTCTTCATTGTGGAAGACACGTGAAGATTCCTCTTGGCATGCCATGTGTGCTCTGTAGTCAGTCATGAAGATGTTGACTGACTGGTTATGGTGCTCCATGTACTCCCGTTGCTGTCTGGAAAATTCCTCGAATCTCCTGTCTTGTGCATTTAGCCTGTTACCCATCAAATCGAGCATGTGGTCGTACACTCCTCTCTGTGCGTCTTGATACGCTTGAAATTGCTGGTGGGTTACATACTGCTCGGTGTACCCTTCCTCGCATCCTTCATCGTAAGTTGGTTCCTCGTATGGCTCTTCTTGGTGTGCTCCACTCGAGCTACCTGCAATGAACTGGTGAGCCCTTTGCGATTGATTTCCCTCTGAGGCATCTGGTGCTCTTGAAGCAGCTATGTGCTCTTCTGAGGCAAGACTCCACTTTGATGTGGGGTGCGGGCCCTCTACCCATGTGAGCTCTGGGTTTGGCAATATAAAGGATGGACCTTGATTTTGGATTAGTAAATAACCACCAGTTGAAATCAATTTCACCATTTTTAAACTTTCCAACTCAGCTTTATCAAATCTCTTAGCCATTGGTAAAGGATCAACATCTTTAAGATCTACCTCAAATGCTTTCAGTATTGGAGTGATTAATCCTCCAATAGCGATGCTTTTCCTTTGCTTCTTGACTATGTTCTTGAACTGGTGAATAATCATGGCCCCCACATTCTCTTGATGGCCTCTTATCATGCACCATAAGAGATAAAGTTCTTCAGTTCGAAGGGATCCAGGCTCCGGTCTTGCAAAAACTGTATAAGCCAACATCTTTTGAATATATCGGAAAACCGGGTTCCTCACAAACGAGGATTTATTCCTCTGAGAATTGTGTGTCTGTCCCTGCACTAAACCTGGTGCCTCAGTCAGCTGGATGAGAAAATCAATTTCATTGAAGTCTTCATGTAGTGCGGTGTTGGCGTCAGTGGGTAGATCATAAATTGCATTAAGAGCATCCAGTGACAGCCTCTGCTCTTCATTGTTCAGTCGAAACGTGATGTGAGTTGGTGTCTTGTCGCTCCGACTGATGGTTATAACCTCTAGGGTACTCAAGAACTCCAAGGTATATCTCACATATGTTGGCCATTTTTCTTGCATGAAATTTTTCATACCCACACGCTCCAGTAGAAACCAAATATTGTCATCAATTCCCATAGCCACAGCATGCTCATTATAGAAGTACCGAGTTGTGATAACTTCTCTGTCCTTTAATCATTCCCACCGCTTTTTGTGCACCTCCTCGACCAACTCAAAGCCATAATACTGACAATCGGATCGATCAAAACTTCTCTTTGATTGTTGGCGAGATGATTCACCTACTACCTTTTGCTTCTTTTTAGGTGCCATGTGTATTCCTACAAAAATTGATGAATCAATGCTAGCCATGGCACAAGAATGCAATCAATATAAATGCTCCTAGCATACTCTTTAAGCTCATCATGTTATTCCAATCCTTAAGAATCTACAATTTCTGGAAGGCAAAAACTTATATGTCATAGATGCATGAATCTTTTATGTGCAACGGGTCGAACTAATCCTAGAAGATTACTTTTATGCCAAAAAGTATAACTTAATCGGCCAAAAATATAACTTTTTTAATAAAATTATGAATAAAAGTATCAATTGGATTGACTTTTATTTAATAAAAAAAATGGCTAATTAAGTGATACATTTTCGCCACCTTATTGAACGGACCTCAAAAAAGGCACTAAATCAAAAAATATAAAAAAATTGAAGTCCATTCATGCACATTCATTTTTCAGCCATTAATATTTTTTCACGAAAAAATTATAGTTTTTCAAAAAAAACTAATACTTTTTTAAAAATCGAATTTGGATCAACCCGTTACATATAAGAATATCCATACATTGGGGGACATATAAGTGTTGCTCTTTCTAGAGGTTCTAGTTGTCATAATTTGGTCCCTAAAGGACTACTAAAGATATAACCAATCCAAAGTGAACTAAATAAATTTTTAGATCCGAACTAAAGCCAATCAATATTTGGTTGGTAACTTCACGAGCTTGTTTACAAACTCCGAACGAACCAGCTTAGATTACATAAAATATTAAATTAAAATTAAGGTATTTTGCTAATTTCGGCATTAATTGTGATAGTTTATTTCTTTTGAAATTGATATGCCATATTCCCATTTATAAATTAATAAATAATATATTCATGTGATTCTTGTTAAAGCACATTTATGCTGCCATAGAATAAGCTTAACGAGCTCTCAATCTCGAGCTCAATTGCATGCATAACAAACTTGAGTTTGAACTCTGCTTTCTTAATATAATAGTGGAGCTTTCAGCAAGCCAAGCTCAGTATTTGTAGGATACTCGAACATAATTATAAGTTCGAGCCGAGCTCGAACCCATCAAAAAGTAAAACGAGCCAACCTCGACCTAATTCGATTCATTTACATCTCTATGGACTATTATTCCCTGGATTTGAACATTCAGAAGCAAATGAAGATGGTCTAAGATTTCTCCAGGAGAAATAAGCCAAAAATAATCAGAATAGTTGGATGCCCCTGAAGTCAGATAGGTGATCAATCTGCGGAAAAACAACCGACCCGGTCACCTTTGTAATCGGGATTTCAAGTCGGGAAAATGATGAATGCTATGTGACTATAAAAGGGAAGAAGATGAACAATGAGATGAGTAAATGGGGAAGAAGATCAAGATCATCACGAGTATATTAAGGGAGAGAAACTAATAGAAATCCAGATGAAGATAAATACCGCAAAGGTGTATTTCAACATGAGTTGAACTTATCTTTAGTTTTGGTTTCTTACAAGCACAAATTTGCAACTTACACAATGTTGCATTTGAAATGATTCATGGAGTTCAAATCCACCCTAAAACCACCAAAATTCCTTAAAATTGATAGATTTCAAATCTACGTTGATCCAAACAAAAAGGGATTTCAAATACATCGGATACTTCCATCCACATGCAACCTAAAGGAATGAACGCTGCCATTGTCGCAGCATATAGTTACACAACTGAGCCATTTAAGATCCAACAGCCAGCTAGCTCTATGTTAATCTGCTTAAAAGGCACTTACAGCAAGAAAACTAAACCCAAGCCCCTACACTTAATACAACTTCTCTTTCACGATTCAAATGGCCAACAGTATGAACAACAAAGAACATTTCTTTATTGTTAGATTGTGCTTGTATTGAAGGATTTGAATGCATCGATGAATTCGAATCCACTCTATGTAAAGTGAATTCTAAATCCACCCAAATCATTCAAAATGGAAACAAATGACTTCAATTCCATAACAAATTATTTGCTACGGTAACTTCCAAATCCCTCAATTCAAACACAACCTTTGAAACTTGACGGGAACACAAGAAACTAGAGTGTCTCACTTTACCCCCATAAGTCAAACTAGGGCAGCATTCCACTTGAAATGAAAATATACTTCAACCTTTCTTCTACCCATTTCATTTCCTTTCGCTCGTGTTGCATCCAGTACCGGTTTTATCATCCTACGTATACACGACCAAGTACAAGGAAACTAAAAAGTGCAGCAAAGATTTAATACACAAGGATGGGGGAAGGGAGACAGGGCAAGTTCAAGGCAGCCGAGTGCACCTTTCATGGGCCGTTTCTCTAGAGTCAATGCAACTATAATTAAGCTTTCATCCCATAACCAGCACATAGGAACTTTAAACAAGGGCTATAAACCCTGGGGAGATGACAATGCTAACTTGACTGGCTTGTCAGCGACTGGTTTGTTTGACAGCCGGCGCTTGTACCGTTTGAGGACAGATGCCAAATTTTCCTTTCCTTTGGGGAAAGCAACATCGCCGGCTGCAGTTCCTGTTCGACCTTTACGGCAAGATATGGCAATTTCAACATCTTTGACTATGTCTAGCAGCATTGCTGCTGTTGTGAATTTCCCCCGGTTCTGTTTTGAAGGAGGCGGCAAGCTTCCATTTGAGATAGGTGGGCTCAGCTTTTGCTGGTATCCAACAGGAAGCTGAAGGCAGAAGCAGGGAGCCATTGGAGAACGAGGTTTTGAAAAAGCTAGATCAATAATCCCCTTCAGAAGAAAATATATGTGAGATCAAAGGAAAACACCAGTAACAATGAGAGAAAAGGTAATATTCAATTTATCAGGCTATTTGAAGAGCATAACACCACCAAGAACAAAGAGAAATTATACAAATAGTAAGAGAGGAGGAACAGTAATGCTATACCTGAAGGCGATTCAATACATAAGTGTATTTCCCCCAAAGTTCAGGCCTGCTCTCCATAAGCGAAAGGTCAAGGATCCTGTGGATACACCAAACCCCAAAGCTTAGAATGAGATCTACACGCCAAACACATCCATCGCCACAATTAGGAACCAACATAAACTTGGAATGGTCGGTTTCATCAATTCTCATGGCACTAGTAAACTTTCTGTCTGCAGTCCTAGTTTCTGCTTCGTAGATGAATCTCTCCCTTGCAGCTACTCGATCAATTAGGTCCTCATCAGCCCCATCATTTTGTCTGAACAACCAGTCAGATCCTTCCAGCTTCAAAAGTCTATTAATGCAACTCCTGAAAGACTGCAGAAGCTTTGCTTCCATATCCACAATCGATGCAGTCTCTGGGATTTTTGAAGGAGTTTTATCGGCCACGCCAAATTGTTCATAGGGCTGCTTAGACCACAGTGAACCAGCACCTGAACCAGAACTGTATTGCAAAGAGAAAGCATCCCTACAAACCTTTGGAGGAGTATATTCATTAAATCCTAAAGCAGTACCAACCCATGATGAAGGACTTGAACTCATCTGCTCACGTGATTGGCGGCTGATGGACTGCCCATAGGCCATTGAACTATCCCATTGAGAGCTCTTACCAGATGAAGAATCTCGATGAGGGATATAAAGCCCTGATATGTCTGGCAAGCTGTAAAATTTCTTCACATTGGGTGGGCTATTACCATAATCCACCCGATCAGCAGAACTGATGTCCTGAACAGGTCTTTCAGATTTTAATGAATTGTTCCTTGAAACAGGAACATTGTGAAAACCAGGTGGCTTTCGCAATCCATTTTGTGGCTTCTGCACCAGTGGCCGGCTATATGACTCTACAGAGTTCACTTTTACTGAAGGTGTTGAGGTGCGTGTTACTGACTCCAGTTGACTTTTTTGATAATCAGAACCTTTTTCTTTAGCCATCCGACCCAGATATGAAGCCAAATCATAACCATGGATAGTTGCGGGCTGTTGATCATGGCCATCAGAGGATGATGGAACATGCACGCTGTGATAGCGTCTCTCACCAGCGTCAAGGACATTCTGGCTGGAATTTCGCACATATGCATCTAATAGATGCATTTGGTTAGACCACATTGGTGACCCCTGCTGGACCTGGACCGCAAGAGGTGATCCAATATTACTCTGTCCAATATGTTGCATAGAAGCATTGTAGAAGGCAGGAGCTCTTAAATGATCAGGTCTTATTCCACCGGCAGAAGGCATATATCCAGCAGAATCATCATTAATACATTCTAATTTAACTGATGCAAAAGAGGACTTTGAGTCTGCCTTAGCTTCAATCCCCAGTAAAATATCCAGTTTCTTAGCCTTGGCTTCATGTGTAGCTTGACCATGGAAATCAAACAGCTGCCCCCAAAATTCATCGAGAATGGCAGTTAGCTGGCGCCTTGCAGCACGGCCTAATCCGGCTAACCTTGAAAGGCTTCCTGCACCACTTCCTACATCTTCATTTTTTCCACTAAGACTTCGAAATGATCCTGGACCGTCAGATGACAAAGACTGGAAGTTCTCAGAAACATCCTTAATTGATTCTTCAGTCTTCCAAGGATCTCCTTCCTCATCCTTCTCATTCAATAGAAATTCCTCAGATTTCAATGTCTTCTCCTCCATTTCTTTAGATTCAGTCCTCAAGGTGATAACATTTAGTGATTCGCTTTTATCAATAATACCAGATTCATCATAGACAGTTTCTAAAAGGGTTCCCGGACCCGGAGAATTGCCTATAGCAGGCTTTGAAAATGTAGTCTCAGATATATTCTCCGGAATCGTAGTCAAGTCGTGGATGATCTCAGAATCTAAAAGTATTTCGGGTAAATTCAGATCAGGAGTTGAAGTTGATAAGTTCTGATGGTTTCCGGAGGAAAAATCCGATGATGTTAAAGGGTCCAGCTCTTCCATTGACTCTCCTAGTTGGTGCTGTACTTCACTAATTTCAGTTGGGCCTCTCTCTACAGATGATGACTCGGTCGCTTTTTTGTCCCAATTCAGTTCATGTGTATCTAGAGCAGAATTTGCAGACTTCAATGGAGTGATTGCCAACCACAGCATCAAAGACATGGAGGCAAAAGCAGCTATCAGAAGAATAAGATAGGAAATTGGCACACTACTCCAGATGTTCCACCTTAAACTGATAACCCAGTCACTACTTCCAAATACCAATTCTATAACAAACACAAGCTGCAGACCCAGCATCCCAACAAAGAAGATGAGACAAAATAATTCCACCAGATGAGAAGTTCTGTGGACACCCATAATTGATCTGGAGGAAGCAACTCGGAACAAGGGGATAACAGAAGATGGAAGTAGAAGAGCAACTACGACCTGTGTAAAGATCAGGAGTTGAAATATACCTTCAGCTCCTGAATTCCACACACAAAAGAGAGCTGGAATTATGGCAATTATTCTGATTGTAGCACGATGAAGCCAATTAGGAATCTCCAATCTGAAAAAATCATGGCTAATTGTTTGTCTTCCAAGACTCCAAGACACAGCTACCAGTTGATTGGAGACAAACATCATGAAAATTAATGCAACTGAAGCTAATGAACTCCTAAATCCCTGCATCATCATCCATAGAATTCCACGACTATATGAAATACACCAGAAAAAAATGCAAAAGTGCTTTTGAATGATGGATAATCAACATGTAACAAATCCAATACCAACCTGATCCAGTAATGACAAAGCATCCTGTGAAGTAAGCGAAGTTACTCCACTACTGTAGAACACATTTGCTGCCAAGTTCACTAGCATCGAGTTCACCAGGAAAATTCCACTAAAGATGCATAAAGTGGCAAAAAAATGGTCATAACACAATGCCCCTTTAGAAACATTTGTTTGTCCCTCATCTCCCTGTAAACAAAGTGAAGGACAATTAGCAGACTATCGCAAGATTAAGTGATGATGAAACCGACAGAATTTCACAGAAGTAGGAATTTTAAAAAACACTGTTGAATATATTAAAATATGGAACTGTGGAGGATCGTAGAAGATAGTTAAGAAGTTCTTAGTGGGCTCAAAGCATAGGTTGCAACACAGAGAGAGAGAGAGAGAGATTGAGAAAGAGAAGAAACCTGTACAATAGATGAATGGAGGTAAAAGTTGTGGGGCATAATATTTGCACCAAGGACGCTCATCAATGCGTATGCATTTTCCCCAGACAGCTTAGTAAGAATCCCCCCCATGGAGATTGAGCTTTCTGATTGACTTACTAGAACTCCGGAACCATAAGACACTAATATAAGGCATGCCAAGCATATGGATAAGATTTTTGCTTTGGGATTTTCCTGGAAAACGATTACACCATAACTATTTTTTTGCAACAGCCCAACTAACAAATTGTAACAAAACGAAATTGATAGAACTTACAAGGAGGCTAGCAAGAAATGGAAATAGAACAGCATCAAAGCCAGTCAAAAAAACACAATTAAATAGGTCGATTCCAAAGACAGCATTAAGGCCATAAGCAGTGCCCAGAACCTGCCAGAACAGACATTTGCACAATTAGAAATAAAGTATATTTCTAGAATTAACTAAACTATAGTGATCGCTCAATAGGCAAAGTTACCATTGTGAGATCTAGCACAATCATTGAGATCTCTGCTTGAATTCCTAACAGTATGCATGTCACATCATCATATTCCTCGCTGCAAATCTGCAACATCATCAAGAACAATAAGTTCACATTGTTTATCTATAAAGCACAAAAAATTCCTCCAAAATAGAGCATCACTATAAAAGAAGTTCGATAAAATGAAGCAAATAAGATAATATGAGGAAGACTGATGTCCCTCATCAGTTAGATGATACTTATGGTGGAACATTTACACTAACACGACATATTACGTGAACACACCTAACCAGATATCCATAACACTCGAGATCACCAACTAGAAGGAGGCCTACTTAAACTTTCATGCAAGCACACTGATAACACAAGAATATACCTTTAATAAGCACTTGGAATGATCACTATCGGTTTTGAAGTTGATGAGAACAATTCTACAAAATTCATCCCTCAAAAAGAAAAAAGAAAAAAGATATGCAGATAAATTTGGTATTAAGCAATGAATCACACTGAATGCAAAATATTTGCATCAAATCAAATTTTATCACTGTAATGGACTTCTCACTGCATCCATTACTTCAAATATTAAACCAAAGATGATGGACTATGAGACAAGAAAACTCATGCACGTCATTGGAAATAAATTAAAGGAAAATAACCATCTTTGCAATATTTTTCCAAGTGGCAATTGCTATGGGCAAACAGGTAATGGCATATAAAATAGAACAAAAGGAGAGGAGTGGGATTGATGTCTCCATCAGTTCGATGAAACTTATTGTGGAGGATATACACTAAAGACACCAAATAAGTTTTACACTCTCAGCTAGATGAAAGTCATATTAGTCAAGATCACCAGTTACAGACAAAGACCCACTTAATTTTTCAAGCAAGCAACTAATAACACAACAACATACTTACGCCTGCACTTTGAATGATTACTGCAGTTTCAAAGGTGATGAAAAATAAATGATTCTGTAAGATGCCTTCCCTCAAAGAACTGACGCAGATAACTTTAAACAGCCAGGCAATCAAATCAATCAAATGATACTCACAACAAATCAAATTTCAGCAAACTCAAGCAGCAAACTCCATAATTAAGTGGTCAATCACATTGATTTATAATATTTGCAACAAATCAAATTTCACCACACTACAATGGACTTATCATTACAACAGAATTTAATCCACAAAAGGTGGAAAATAATACCACAAAAACTAATGCAACTAAGGATCAGCAAAAAGTTGATGGAAATAACCACCTGTGCAAGATTTTTCCCAGTGGCAACTGCTACGCGGGCAGATAGATACTGGCATAAAATTGCAGCACAGTTTAGAATAAGCACAAGTAAAGACAAATCCAAACCAATACGAGCACCACCCTCTATAGATGCAGCCCACTTCCCAGGGTCCACATAGCTGATAGCTATCCAAAGCACCGGTCCAACAGCAGCAAGCACCCGCCCTCTAGTGCTTGGCTGATAATCAGTCATCAATGTCTCAGATTCCATTTGTTGTTTATAATCAGAAATAAAAGAAGAACAGCATTATCCTGCAGAGTGGCAACTTTTAAGCAGCTGCAAAGTAGGCCACACGTTGTCAAGCTTAATCACATTCTGCCACTCAAAGAACTTCCAACCAGAAAAGGACCAATTTTGGAATTATTCAGGAAATCCTCTGAGTATTCTTTTCTTTTCTTTTTTTTTTAGAATGAATCCTCTTGAGTATTCTTGGAAAACTAGATTAATATAACGTCATTGGAGAAAGTCAGTGCACAACTTATCAACATATTCATTCTTCCCAGGTCAAGTATGTTTTGGTTAGAAAATCTTGACAAAGAAAAACCCTGGCACTAGCAATACTCCAACTAAAATCATCTCCATGGCATTGCTCAATCAAGCCCATATTCAAAGAGTTGATATGTACTGGTAGATCTTTTTCATAGCTTGAACATGGGAACAACTTCAATTGAGTTTACTCTGCCCTAGAAAATCAACAAAAGCAAACGTTGTCTTGAGTACTATTCGCAGTCGAAGAAGGTGGACAATGCCGAAACACGTCTTCGTGGAGCTGCGCTTTGCCAGTCCTGATACAATAAAAAAATCACAAAAGATAAGTGCCATATCCAGCACAGAAACAAATCTTACATTCTTTTAGCATCTTAACGAGTTCAAGGTATATGGACAACAAAAAAGTAATATCTCTAGCAGTATGAAACTTCACTATCCAATGTCATCCAAAGAAAAGGTTGCTAAGTGTACTCAAACCACTTATTAAATTGGCAAAGCTTCGGTATGAATCTCGACTATCTCCTTACTGTAACCCAAATAAATTGATCTTCTTTTACAAATGGATTAAAATTTTCCGATCCTAATCAATGATACTATAAAAGTTCTAAACAACTGAATTAAAACACCATTTAGACAAATTAGAAAACAAAAATGAAAAAGTTTTCCACCATCTCAAGTAATAGAAACAACGACAAGAATTCGGCTACTCAAATCGAATCAATAAACCAGCATATGTGTATATGAAAGCCAGAAAAGCAAATGGCACAACTAAAATCCAAACCAAAGTAATTATCCTCATAATAATCGGAAATTATAAGTAATACCCCAAATCAAGAAAGAAAATCCCAAAATGGAAATCAACAACCTAATGAATGACAATGGAAGCACAACAAAAGGAATTTCTACGACTTGCAAACAACAACATACTTAACCAAGATCTTTCACATCATAAAACACTTAAATCATATAAACGACAAAGAAACCCCCAAAAAACCCTAATTCATCAAATAATACTCTGAACCAGAAACCTATAACCGGTACCAAAATATTCCATTCAATCAACGCTCACTAACAATAAATAAAAAATAAAAAATCACGCTGATAATTCACCATGCCCGTCAACGGATCTGGACCTGATTAGCGACCAATATATCGAAATAACCCGTGAATCCATGCACATACAGAAGGCAAACAGTATGCATACACATTACACGCAATTAACGGCATAGTTATTACAGATATTGGACGAAGGCGAGTATATAATATTAGAGGTTTTTTTCAACTCTCGCTACTTTATTACTATAATCCCTTATTCTTTACCTTTTCGCCTCCCCCTTCGGTTGCACGTAGATCACAGGTCCTTGACGAAAGCCACGCGTTAATTGAAATATATCTACTCCACGATCAAAGCAAACTATAGATACAGCAAAGAGATGTAGATAGAGATAGAGAAGAGTGTGAGCTGGGAGAGTGCAGATAGAGAAGAAAGAGAACATTTATTATACGGAGTATTTGTTTATTGAATTATTTCATGTTTGTGTGTGCAGGGGTGGGG
>JAUEKW010135762.1:0-11583 GCA_032274785.1 Ajuga reptans
AATAAATCACCCCAATAAAAGTTCACGTATTAGCTCACCAAGGTTCTGATATTGTTTTAGGGATTTGAAATCGGGAGAAAATCTTCAGAAAATACAGTGGCAATAGCAAAAACTCAATTCATGCCATCCTTTGAAATTCCGTCTCCTATTGTAGTAAGATTTTGGTTTTGTTTACTTTGATGGAAATGACTGATTATGTACAGTCAGATAATCATAATCATCAGTAAAATCTCTTATCTATCAACAATTTCTAAGCCCTGCATTCACTCTTCATCAGTCCTACAAAGATGGCATCAATAATTTTGAGCTATTGCAAATGTTACCAGGAACTAGCATCTCAATCAGTTTGACAGGTAAACCCAGTAGCACGCAAGCATAAGGTTAATTTTGGGGGAAAAAAATGACAGCCCACTAGGGTGTCAACTCTATCTTGAGCCGCTGCTGCCTATTATTTATCGAAAGCTGGAAGCGGCATATTGACAGTTCTTTTTGGTTTTAATAACAAGAATATTCAATTCAACCAGACACTGGGAAGGCATAGATATTCAATTCAACCAGGAGGTTCAAGAATCAGATGTGAGAAGAAGTATTCGCTAGTAGTTCTGAAAGAGGCCTTTATTTATGTTCAGCTAAAAGGGAGATAAACAACTATAAAATAATCTTTCATTACCATTTACCAACCTTCTTCTAGATGCATGCGATATGGAGATCACAGTTTCACTGATTCAGGAAAATACATGCAATATAGTAAAATCAACGTGCAGATATTTTTCTTTAAAAGAACCAACCAGGGTAATCTGCCCTTTCTCAGAAGCGCTCATCGTCTTGTCCATATTGTTCTTAAAGTTCCACCTTAGTACTGACATCATTGAGGTGCTTCCCAGCATTTTAAGCTCTGGTAATGAACTAAAAGATACAAAAAGTTACATTCCATTGCATCTACTAAAAGCCATCACAAAAATAGTTCACTCGACTCTAATAAAATCACGGTCCCAGGTCATATAATTGCCAAACAGTCACCAAACAGTTAGAATATTATCCTAATCTCTGAACTTTAAGATTGTAATCTAGCTAAAACAGTTCAGCACCAACCAATTGCCCCAAAATTCTTGAACTATTTTTAAAAGTACAAGTTGGCTGAGGCCCCTATACACTATTTCACTACAGTGCCAAATTAGTGTGTAAAGGGTGTGAACATCCACCCTAAAGTAGGTGACATTCTTGTGACGTCCAGCACATGGTCTGGTATTCTCCACAAGCTTAGGCTCATCCAAGTACTAGAAACATGAGGGTATTGTGACATCATCAGCATTATTGGTACTGCTGACAAGCCAAAAGGCAATGTACGATCAGCTTTCTTATATAATCTGATCATTCATATAAATGGCAAAGATTGTTCCCATGGAATTGGTGGAACACCAATTTGAGCAATTTGCTACTAGGTCATGCAAATCTTTGATCCAAATTGGCTCATAGAAAATTGGGGAATTTGTCACAAAACTCCTCCACCCAAATACTTGCAAAAACACGCACAAAAACACAAACATACATACACACACAGAGGCACCACATATGTGTGGTCCATGACCCACACAAAAATTTAGGCTCACCACGTGGCCAGCATCATAAAAGTGGCTCTGAGACCATCACACTCCTAAACCTGCCAATATTGTTGGTACCTAGCCACCTGATCCAAAAACTTTAACCCTATTTTGAAAAGAAGCAGCTACTTGGTGCTTTTTGAACGATTATAGTTCTTCCACAATTGATTGGAGGTTGATGCAAAAACTATAGAGTGCACCAACCCAGATAATAAATCTAGCAATTTCTAGATACTTCAATTCATACACGGAACCTAATCACACAGACAGATGTTGGAAAAGGAAATCTACCAAAAAGGTTATGATGATTAAACCTTTTCAATATTTTTATGCACAAAGACCTAAAGTAACTACAAATGGCAAGAATTTTTTACATAGCAACTTGTACTCGATATAGACAGTGATGCTTGCAGTTCTCTTCCACAAACAAACTCTTCGGATACCATGTTCCTAACATAATACAGTGACAGCATTTTGATTATCTCTAATCAAACCAAATGCCCAAATTGCTTTGAACTTAAGTACAAACAAAGACATACTTGGTACTCAATCACCTTTATACAGTGTCAATCTCAATCTACCATGAATTAGTCGCGCCTGAGAGGGCAGGGCAGGGCATTATCACAACCTAGATGACAAATTTACAAGAAACGTAAGAAGTTTACCGTATTTCAATTTCTCCAGTTTGATAAACTACTATGAGTCCACACTTTTCTGCATCTCTCTTGAAGATTGAAGTCCAAGAACATGGTTTCTCAAGTCTCAATTTGTGGGCATAATTGTTATCCCCCTAAAGTTAAGGATTTATCATAAAGTGTGAAGAATGATATGAATTAACTGTGAATAAATTAAAATATGAGATGATGAGCACCTGAATCACGGACTCTAGAGGGTACAAGTAGAAGGATTCCTCAGAACAAAGTAAAACATGAGATTCCAGCATCTTGTGCTCTAAATTCGCCTTCCTTGCTTCAACATTTGCTAAACCACTTTCTGAAGGCTGGATCTGAGCTTCAGTATGCTGGGAACTCATAACTGAAACACTTTTGGACCCTTCAGCAAGGAGATGCTTGTCTTCTGCAGTCCAACAGGTAAAAGAACACATAAATGATAATGAAATACTATATAAGATTGTAAGCAAAGAGGAGCATACTTGCCTAGTAAATGCATGCTTATTGGAACAGATTTTTCTGTTGAATACATTGGCTGTGAGCTAATCATATTTCCCGTGGAGCTATCCATCAAAATCAATTGAGCATCTCTGGTCAGGACAAAAACAAACTCTCGAGAAGATTCACTTTCAGTTCCATTATCAGATCTTTCTGTACTGTTCTGATGGGTATGAGGACAAGTATTAACTGCCACAGACATGACCGGAGACTTTGAGCTCGACAGACAGTCTGTAACAAATAAAACTGAAGACGAAGTAGTATCAAGCACTGCAACCTGTGACAGGGTAATAATAGTTTTGGACTGAATTTTATGGGTTCAGAGATATTGATTAGATCAATAATTTCAGAAGAAAAAAGCAAAAGTCTAACCTGTCCACATTCAAATCCAGCAACAAGCCTTGCTCCAGAAGTTGTAAATTTTAAGACACACACAGGAGAACTAAGTATCGTATAGATGGTAGAACAATTATTTCTCTCTTCGGGCAGGTAATGGTGAACTGCAGATCAAGTATATAATTGTCATCATATGTAGGAGGGCACCCATCCGATAAACTAATTAGAAAGACACCAAGAGTGAGCATAAGAAAGTAAAATAATTGTTGAATGGGGAACTGCAGATAAACAAAATGGTCACTACATTTAAAAGACAACATATAATAAAAGGCATTAGAGAAACCATTAAATGGGGTATTTCCATCATTTGCAGCAAATTAAAAAAACAGAAACATCTATGATTAAAACAAGAAACTGCATACACTAAGTATGCATGCTTTTGACTATGCAGATGGATAAGTATTTCCATAGACCCTAATAGGGAACATCTCAAATGCATACAAAAACTATGAATGTTTAAATATAATGGCACAACTTCCATTCATATCATAGAATCCCGGTCACATGTTAGATTACTTCCAGCAAAAGAAATTATTATCATCACGTACATTTCCATTAGTTTGGGCCAACTTGTATGACTTCTGGATCTTAGCACGTTATGATAGATACCAAAAAGTCTTATAGATAAAGATCAAGGGTAATCACAAGACCACATGAGATTTGAGAATGTAACCATACCTTCATGTTTAGTTTCAGTTACAATGGTAACTGTTGCTTGGTTTGGGTTTCCTTGTAGCCTATAAAGGAAAATCTGTAGGGACGAAGCTTAGTAATAGTATCCACCATCTCTTGGGAAGATAGTAAAATAGAAAGGGACACTGTTCCTTACCACACCAAATTCATTGCCAGTAGCTAAAGTTAAGTTGGGAAAACATAAATCCAATGCTGATATTGGAGCACTAGCACCAGCAACCTCAACATTCTTTAGCTACCAATGGATATGAGTGTGTGTTAGTCCGTGATAAGATGAAAGTCTTCTCTTACAGTATATACAGAAGCCACTAGAACAAAATCGTTTTTATGAACAGAATTTAAAGTTAGAACTGCACTAACCTCAAATCCTAAAACAGTAACAAGTGACAGAACTGGCAACGTTGCATCCCAAATCCTAACAGTTCCATCATGATATCCCCCTACATATATTCTCTCAATAGTATAACATTCAGTTGTGGACATTTGATGAGGAACACCACCTGTCAGAGGCCACCTTTTACTCCCACCAGCCAATGCATCATTTAGTTGTTGCTTTGCAGGTGAAACTGTCTAATGGAACTATTACTGATCATTAAAATGAAAAATGTGAAAAGGAAAGTACTTCCAAATCATGGCTGATAGTATCCAGTACCTTTGAGAGCGAGCTGAAAGTATTCCTTTCTGAACTCGTCATATAAAGCTTTCCCAGAATCATATATGGCTCCATAGTGGGTATAACAGAATTATATTGCGTTGCAAGCACAGAATGATTTTTTCCCCTCTCAGATTTTAAGGCAGACAGAGAATCATATTCATATAAATGTAACTGCCCTGGATTAGTCAAAACAAACAAAGATGTTCCACTATTGATGTCCACTTTATAACCATCTGATATAACATTTAAATCCGCAAAAGATCCATGCAGTGTAAGGTCAACACGCTCTATGCACTTCAATTGTGCTAATCCAAGAGACCAATCCAGGACAAGGATCTGCAATACCAAGTGAATTGCTTTAGAAATGAAATGTCCAGCACGACATAAAATGAGGAATGGCAACTATTTTTTGCTTCTTTACATATTTTTCAGCTAATTATACTTCATGAGGAATCCAGGAGAGAGAGAAGGAGATGTCTTGAGGCAAATTCGTTAAACATAACAAAGCTGTTAGCAGAAGTAGTTCAAATCACATAAACTTGGATCGACTGTAGGCATGATTAGAATTGAAATCTATTTAGACTCTTGTCTTTGATCAAGAACTATGAAGGTGAGTCATACAATCTCATGGAACAACTCAAGTATTCTCTCAGAACCACTCTTAGCTTAACATGATACTTTTTTTTTTCCTCGTAAGTGGAATAATTGTTATTTTATTTCATAAACCATATAATGGGACATTTCAGACACTTCAAAATAGATCTTTATAGAAAACATTGGATCCAACACCATCCTTTGCATTTGTACCACACAACAAACATGCTGGAAACATGATTGAAAATAAATATAAAAAGAGATTAAGGGAAGAATCAAGACAAAGTGCTGATTTTGTCTGAGGAGGTCACTGCACATATGCAGATATAAATTTCCCATCTATCTGTAGGACATGCACAGTACCTCAATCCCATTACTCAGGAATCAAGTTCAACAACAGGCCTACCTTGTCAGACGTGCAGATCAACACACATTCACTGAAAACATAGATTATCTGGGAATATAGTGCTCCCTTAATGCTAATAGGAAAAAGCATCCATGCGTACACTAAAAGAATACGAGAAGGTAAATTACATTCAGGGTTCATTGCATACCGTCAATACTTCTTCAGCTCCAATGTCTACACCACCATAGACAAAGAGTTGACCTCCACAACCATTTTGAGCTTTGTTGGAAGCCCAGTGGAGAACAATGACAGGAAGCCTTCTATCTCCTGATGATAGCTGTATCTTTACGACATCATTGGGTAACTTCTGAGTTTTCTGACCTTTACCATGGTCAGAAGCTGTCAGGTCCCATAGCAAAATATCTCCATCCACATAACCAACAGCTAATACTGACCCATCAGGCGACACCCAACAAAGAGAACTTATTTCTTTTTCTGCTTCTTCATTTTCTAACGAATCATTCAGGTAGGTGTGGCTCTCATTATTTGAAAAATTCACAACCGTACCCCCTTTCCGTTGTAGATCTCCATAGCCTTTAACATGAACAGCTCTATCTTCGGTAACATCCCACAGAAAAATCAATCCATTCTCAAATGCAATCAAAACCCTACAAATAGATGGTCAATGTTGAATCACCTAGTTAGAAATGATATCACTACTAATATCTCCAATCTCCATGGGTCTATACTATAGATGGCAGATGGAAAGATGAGGTCAATATGACAGGTACCCATCTTCTTTCTGGAAAATACAAGAGATAGAAAAGATATTCTAATACAACCATTTGAAGGGGATCGACAAAGGGCTTACATTCCCTTTAAAACCAGTGCAATGCAAAGATTCTTTTCTGAGACTACCAGACAAAGGCAATGCAACTTTCAAGACTAAACCACCACTAAAATATGAAATAAATCTAAGTGAACGAACTTCGACATGAGAAAAGAGATTTCATGCATGAAATTAAATTCTATTGGATAAGTCCATGTTTTCATGCTTAAACTTTATTCTAGGTGTGAATTAAAGTATTTGTCCCAAGAATTTGAGCAAATAACTAGATTAATTTTATTGCAAGTCCATTGTACAGAAAGGTCCTACGCCTGCCTAACATATTATTGAACTAGGTAACAGCCAGCATCCTGAAAGCTATGTCGTGTAGGACACTGAAGTACACTTCATGCAGTTGTCTGGAGACATTTAGTGAAACACGTGGATAATTGAAACCCTGCGTCTCAGTATATTCCTGGTCTATCCATCTGTAGCACATCTGTGAGTTTACTTCAAGAGATAGTAAAACATCAACCATCCTACTTTAGATTTACACATTATGTCGTGGGTAACGGGTTCATGGACTATGGTAAGACATTCAAATGCCATGTGAAGAGTAAATGGTTCTCAGAACCAGAATAACTTTAGGTCATTTAATTTTTCCCCAAATGCAGGAACAATTTGATTGGGACGCTTCAAAGATCAATCCAATAAGAGAATATCTACCACTCAAGCTGAGTAGTAACAATTTTGCTTCAATGAAGCATAGACGTCACCACACAACTAAACAAGAGTCGGCTTTCTTATCTACACCGAATATACTGTTCATTTTTTTTAGATAATTATTGGCCTACATACAGAAAAACTGCCATATGGGCAGGTTCACTGTGCCGGTGAGGTCACAATCAATAAATGACACTTGAGCAGATAAGAAGTTGGCAACTAGGGAAAGCATTATAACTTGACCGTGTGATTACAAACAAAGCCAGGCAAAGACAAACATTTAGGATGGAGTATCACTACCCCAAGTTTTACTTGAGGAAAACTTCAAATGCCTTAAATCCGCTTGCTTGTTGGGAGTTAGAGAAAAAAGGTGTTAGACACATTAGATCTAGAACATCAAGCTTTTTAAGCATGATGTTTAACAGCAATTAACTGACTTAGGTGAATTTTAAAATCCATCTCCTTATGTCTTTTCTCCATCATCAAGATTTTTGTATATCTACTTATATACAAAGAATAAAAGCTACAAAATGGCAGTAAATTATAAGAGAAATTTATCTCTTTTATTCCTTTTCCTCTCCACAACAGCTAGCTAGGCCTTTTCAAATCACTAGTATAAAAGATATTGAAAGTCCAATTGCTATGAATTTTTCAATTTTCACAATAGAACTTCCAAAGCTTCTTATAGTTTAGGCATATGCTCACCTAGTTGAAAACATGTTGGATTTTAAAAAATACACGTAGATAAATGCATTATAAAACCTAGTACCATTTGATGAGATTCATATTCGACTTCATTTAGTTAAAAATTCTAATTAATGTATTCATAGATTGAATGCAGGAGCAATAGTTGCAATTCCAACTGAGTTTTGGTTACTGACTGATGGGGCTCCTCCAATATTCATTCATATTTTGACTCTAATAAATTTTCCAGTTGAGTTTGAGATCAGTGTCATGAAACAAAAAGGGGCATACAAGTTCTCAGCATCCATCATCTATTAGCGGGCCTTTTCTACAAATTAGCTCATGGAAACATGAGGAAGAAAATTTCCAAATGGTTGGAGAATGGAGATTGACAATCACAACTTAGGAAGCTTTTATGCATTGGGGTAAATACTAAGACTAATCAAAAGAAATGCGGCAAAAGCAAATATCTCCTTAAATAAACTCTAACTACTAATAAATTCAGAGTGAGGCACAAGAACTTTGTTTTGGAAATAGGATACCTGAAAAAGTAAAGAGATGGAGCAAAGAACTTATGATGCAAAACCAAGTGGGTACTAACTATCTGACTGTACAGGCATTTGCTATAACATCTGAGGGCGAAAGAGTATTGAAGAGGAAAAGGAAGAGTGCCTTAACAAAGAGGTCAAATTGCTTAAGGATGTATCATGCAACCTAGAGGCAAACTTGAAGTAAAGTATCAATGCAACTAGTTAAGGAAATAACATAAAAACAAAAGCAAAAACAAGACGAAACAAAACAAGAAAACTTATGGTGATATGGAACCGTGCTGATGAATTTCACAAGAAGGAATTTGAGAAAATTAATACTTTGTTTACCTGTTCCCACATGAACAAGGTTGGGAGAGCACGCCAACAATGGATGAATGATCGGGCAGTGAAATCGCAGCTCCCTCTACAGAATTAGTAACATCCGAAAATTATTTAGGAAGACAGGATTTAACCCTTCATTACAAAATAAACAGTAAATTAATATTCACTTTGAAAGGAGCAGGAAAACCCATGAGTTTAACAGTGTGTATATATATATATATATACATATGTAAACTTTAATACTTCCCATTAAGCTTTTACAACTTTGTTCTTTCCTTTGACACTAGCATGATAGCATCTTGGTTAACTCTAACATACTCATGTGCAGACTTGTCATATCTACGGAATACAAAAATAGAACCCACCCATCCCCAAAATTCTTTGATTATGTCATCTAGAAATCCAGGTACCAGCAATAAGATTAGGAGGAACATGATATGGCAATTGAAGAATATTTTCTTCCTCAGCATCATACTTTAGCACTGAAAGAAAACCATACTCATCTCCAAGATACCTGGAAGTCCCAAAATAGCAATAAACAGTCAAGCCATGTTCCAGACATTGTTTCAGTCAATATTGAACAGTTTTAGAAGCAAATCGTGCAAAACGTGCAATATCTTACATGTAATTGGTACCATAAATAACAACAAATGCAGTTATATTGGACTCCCATTTTATGTTAGAAGCTATCCGCCTCTTCTCCAGATCCCAGACCTGTAAAAGTAAGCACGCACAACAGACGCCAGTCAGTGGTTGATGAGAAAAGTCTTCTGCAAAAATTATAAGTTGAACGAAAGCCAGGAATAAAGAAGGAAATGAATGTATAGCTCATTTTGGAACTTGGATAGGTTTGACAAAATAATCAATAAGTTGCAAAGATTGCTTCACCCGATGATAAGTCAGAAACACCATACCTGAATTTCATTTTCATTGGAGACACTTACTAGAAAACCATGGTTTTGCAGGAACTGCAAACAAAAGAAACATATATGAAAAGATATGACATAAGATCTCACTTGATAAACCTGTAGCACAAATAGCTAAAATATCAGTGTCACTAGCTCTTGTTCAGAGAAGAGAAAACGCTGGCTACCTCTTAATGCGAACATTTGAGATACATCATTTCTGGATATTAAAAAGAACTTCCATTGTTTATGAAAGTGTCGGAGATGCAAAAAGCAGTCATGTGTACAGCACAATCATGTGAACAGAGGAAAATCATATGCCCTCCAATTTAGAATCACAGTCATCTAAGTAAAACCAATTCAAACTTTGTTCCTCCACTATTCAGATTGAGCAAAATATAGAAAACTGACAAAACGTAAAAGCAGAGAGATGAACCAAGACGAATGGATAGAAAGATGAGGAGATGAACAACGTGAAAATTATATAGACTAAACGACAAACCTCAAGGTTCTTAAATGGTATAGCTTTAGGAGATATAAGAAGACCTTCAACATTGCCGCCACCAACTACTTTAATCCTGCCATCCCTGCATCCATTCAATAAAATAATACAATTACTAATATCATGGCATGGGATATCTTTTTAAAGGCCACATTGTCCACTGTGATCCAGATGTTTTATCACTCAATAATGCAAGCAGCTAACTCCTTTCATATTTACCATGATACAAGAATTAAGTCACGGCACGATGCCTATTAACGTCAGACAAGTTACTACAGTGGGACAACAAAATGATCTACATCCAAAATTTAAGGTAACAACAAAAGAAACAAGAATAGTAAAATTACTAGAAGGCAATGCAACAGACAGTTGCCCAAAATTTGTAAATAGAAATGGTAATTTACTTTGAACGTCTAGATTGATTATTTACAGCAGAGTGAGGAATCGCTTAACGTTCTACACTAATTTGTATGACTCATCATTTACAACAATTATGAGCGAAGAAACAAATCAAATACAAAGAACATATACACATGTATAAAAGATTTCGAACTTACAGAGTCCCTACTGCCAAGAGGCCTTGGATGGGGTCGAAAGCAAGAATCGATGCAGTTGATGGGATGCCATAGTGAACAGCAACAAATGGTGCCAATTCTGATGATGCCATGCTTTCATGTGCAACATCCACCTGAAGAAGAATATAAATAAATATGCGTACTCATATAAGTAATTCTACACAGATGGTCAATAGACGATTAGAGATACATTTCGTTTGTGCGAACACTCGCGATGAAAATTGGAACTTGCATGGAGAACATACTTATTAGCGAAATTCTAGAACCTGGAGACAGCTCTGTACTAATCTTTCCTGTTATGAAAATTTCAAATTTTCCAAACCTAAATTTGGCAAGATACGGAATTTTAAACTTAATACTGATAGCAATTAGGGCAAATTGGAGAGTCAGGATGAAGAATTCAAATTGATAAAAAAAAGAGGTTCAGGTTTAACCACTAGATTAACCATTAAAATGCAGAAACCCGATCACAGATACATACGATAAAACCAAATCACGAGATGAATTAATACTCGTAAACTAAAACTAGCCTTGATGAAATATACCAAAAAGGTAAACTATTGACAAATAAGAAATTATTGAGCTCACCTGTGAAGAAGGTGATGGTGGAGGTGGTTGGGCTTGACTGGGTTTCTGGAATAATTTGGCGAACATAATTAAATCGTCAGATATGAACAGTACTTTTGACTTTGTTGTGAAATTAAATTTTATTGAATTTTTTTCTTGTAAGAAATTTGATGTTCAGCTGACGCCACTCGGAGTAACTAGCAGGAGGATTGTGTGAAAGCGACGAGTAAAGAAATGAATCATCCCGCCATCTGCCGTGGATCAAACTTTTAGATTGTTTGTCTATGCATTGAGGGATGCCCAACGAATTTGTTCCTCGAAATTTTGAGGGTACGAATTCTAAATTTAGTGTTTATTTTAAAATAAGATGATAAATTTTATAAAATATTGCTAAATCATATTTATTAACAAGTTAAGTACGAACTAATATAATCATCAAAGTTGGATTTCAAACGTCTTTCGTCCATATGAGTCA
>JAUEKW010135803.1:0-11576 GCA_032274785.1 Ajuga reptans
ATATACCCAAGTCATACGGGTGCAGTCATCAATAAATAACACAAACCACCTAAAATCAGTATTCATTGATTCAGGAGTCGGGCCCCAAACATCAGAGTGAATAAGAGAGAACGGTACATAATTTTTATTATCAGCAGAAGCAAACGGTGTTAGATGACTTTTAGCAAAATGACACGTATCACATATAGTTCGATAATTCTTTGAAAATAAAGATGGAAAAAGGTGCTTAAGGTAATCGTCTGAGGGGTGACCCAATCGACGATGCCACAACCATATATGTCTGTCTGGAGATCCGTGAGCTAAGTAAGTAGTTCCTCCATCAGATAACTCAAAAAAATAGTACAGCCCATCTTTTTCAGAACCACGCCCAATTATCTCCCTCGAACGAATATCCTGCAACAGACAGAAGTTAGGATATATGAGAGCCACACAATTAAGCTCCTTCGTCACTTGATTGATGGATAATAGTTTGCATGATAAGGAGGGAACATAAAGACAATTCGACAGTTTGATTTTGGGAGAAATCTCAACTGATCCTGCCCCGCGAACCGGAAAGGAACCTCCATTAGCATTTTTAATAAAAATTGTATGGGGTTCAGACGGGTCAATAATATCACTCCGATCAAATGTCATAGTATCAGTAGCTCCACAGTCAAATATCCACCTTTTTTCTTTTTCACAATTCACGTGTAATGCTTCAGAATATAAGTATGGGGGCATATTGGATATTATGGAATGGGATGAGGGTAGAATAGGAGCACCACTCTTATTAGGGTTAAAAAAACCCACCCTCATCCCTCATACCTCTGTACGAGTTTCCACTCTCCTCTTCCCTGGCTGCTGCATTGTTGTTTTCTCCTTCGTCGGGGTTTCTGCCATGGATGAAGGCGGCGACTCCGTTGGTCGGAGTTGCAGGGAGTGTACCGCCTCCGCTGGTGGCCAGGTCGGTGTTGTCGTGGGCGGTGGCCACTGCTGCCCTTCCTCCGCTGTTGTTCCTCTGTCGGTGTCGATTCTCATCCCACCACTCCGGGTAACCGTTCAATATAAAACATGTCTCCTTTGTGTGTTTGTTTCCACCACAGTGACTGTATCGGAGTTTGTCCTTGTCGGTTTGTCGGAGTGATGACTTCCCCTGAGAAACTGGTCGTCCCCCCCGGAGAACCCTTTCGCGGCGAATGCTTCTCCAAAAGTTTGGTGTTCTTATGTGGACATCATTACTCCGATTCGGAGAGCTTCCCGTCGGATTAGTGTGTAAGCAGCGGCCAGAGAGGGAAGGAGATCTTGGTTCTGGATATCCCTCTTTACGGGATCAAATCGGTTAGTGACTCCGGCAAGGAATTGGTACAGTCTTCCTTCCTGAGTAAGTCGATTATGCAATAGAATGTTTTCCTCCCTTGTAAATCTGTTGGGTTGCCTTTGATCAATTTCAGCCCATATGGCTTGAAGGTTACTGTAGTATTGTTCCAATGTCTGACTTCCTTGTTTGGTTTGGCTTGCTCGAGTCATCAACTCGAAAATCTGCAGGTAGTTTGTGCCACTGTTATACGTGGCTTTCAGTCCCTTCCAAAGTGACTGGGCTATCGGGTATTGTAAAAAATTTGGAACCAGGGTTGGTTCAATGGAGTTGATGATCCATCATTTTACAGCGTTGTCAATGGTGTCCCACGTTTGGAATTTGGGGTCACTGATGGGGGGAGCCGGAGGCTGACCTGTGATGTGGTTGCCCCGTCCTCTTCCTTTGATGAACATCCCCATCAGTTTTGACCAAATCGAATAATTTCGGTCATTCAATTTTACATTCACCATTAACGGTGATGTTTCGATTGTCTGGTTCTGATTCATTGTATTTCTCTGAAGGTATTGGATTAGGGTCGAGATATCGGATTCTGAGGTTTGGGAGAGGGATGTTTCGGTTGGGCCTGCCATGGTAAATGATGAGAGCAAGGGTTCAACTTAAACAATAGAATCGAAACTCCGCTCTGATACCATGTTGAAAGAAAGAAGGAAGGAATTCATATGGGATTTGAGAAATATTTTCTTTTCTGTTATATCTTTGTTACAATGTACAAAGAGAATTTATACTACATAAATTGTAATCAATCCGTAATTAAAGGAAAGATAGTCCAGATTTGCAATAAGAAAATCTCACCTAAATCTGACTATTGACATTGATGACATTTTGATTCCTAATTCTAGAAGCCGTAATCATTGACATTATTTTCCTAATTCTACAGAAAGTAGGTTGTATTTGAAATGAAAAATGATTTTGTAGGAACATTTATTTATAAACCAAGAAGCATAAAAAGTGGGGGAGAGGCTACTTTGGAATTCTATTTCTGGCTAAAACTGCTTAAAATATATCAAAAGTTGTTATATACACGCTCTTCAAATAGCTTTTTTTTTTTCTTTTAAAATCAAAACGTGAAAAATGTTTTAGAAAATTATACACAAACGCTACCTGAATCTGGGTTCAAGAATTAGAAGCTAGGTTTATGACATGTCATAAAACCCTAAACCTAGCAACCAACAACGAGCTGGCTCTAAATTTTCATTTCATAATTTACCACTGCAACCACCCTTACCATTTTTTAAGGAAAAAAAAAAATTTAACGTTCTTAATCCATTATCATTTAATAGTATATCAAATTAATTATATTTTCATAATCTTCATCTTGCCAACTTAAAATAAGTTATTACATAGAAAAGGTCAATTTTACTTTTTTTTTTAATTGTTTAGGTTACATATGAAATATTTAATGTGAATTTGATTATAATGGGTTTGATTTGTAAATAAAAAATTAATCAATATAAATATTTTTGTGAAAATGAGGATTAACATGAAGTTTTGCAAGCTGCGAATCTCAAATCGTATAATAAAACGGAGGCAACAGTAAACAGGCAATTGATGGCAGCCATGAATTCGTTCTCTCTGTTGCGGTATTTTCCCTCTCCTTCTCTAATTTCCGTTTTCTTATTTCCTCTCAGTGCTATCTTCTCATTTTCTGGAATTCAATTCGATTGCTAAGCGGCGTCGTTCTTGAAACAGTGGTCCGTTATCTGTGCCAGCATTCAACTTTATCAGAGCCTTCAATCGAACCCCGCAGACTGCAGTTGTTCCGCTTTTTCGTCGCCCTATTCAGCTCCGCAGGTACTTTTTTCGTGTAGTTGTACCCCCTGCTGTAGTTGTTGTGCCATTGATTTTCTTTGTCAGATGAATGTCCTGTATTGTTCTTGCTTTGGTGCAATAGATCAATTTTGAACTGAAATTAAGGCAAAGATGAAGATTACCTCGATTAGGTTAGTGAAAGATTTGATAAAATGTAGAAACATTTTAGTTTAGAATTGTTATTAGATTATTTTAATTAATCAATTGTTGTTTTCCTTTAGGCATAGCATCAACAAAACCAGGTGCTTATAGTGTCGTTAATGGGCTACACTGGACGCTGGAGTGGGTATAAATTGTCTTACATGATAGCTTATCCGATTAATAATGAAATACAAGTTTGATTGCAACAATTAGGCTCAGTTATACCTTAAATATCGCCATTTGAAATTGCATTAGCACATACATTTATGAAGAATATGGTGGCCATGATATTTGTATGATCCTACTTTATGTCATTTTTTAACTTAATGATTCTATACTTATGTGATTTAGTACTTTATCGGTTGTGTTTGTTTCAGGGTTTTGTCATCTGTAAGAGCTACAAGCGATGAAGAGGCTGCTGCTAGAGCTGCAGCAGTCAATGCTGATAGTGGGGCCCCAACAATGTTCGTACCTCTTACACCTGTTGTTGATTTGATCTTCGTTTGTTTTGTTTATTTTCCTTTTCTGAAAGAAGTTTGTAGACTGACTCCACAAACAGGCCAATTGAAACTCCAGATGTGAAGAAAACTCTATACTGAGATCGGTTTTGTGTACTGCATGATCTTTTTGTCATTGTATACCTTGCGAGAAAGAAAACAAAAAAGTTCGTCCTTCCACAAAGGATTATGAGGGATTGTCTTAGTATTGTTTAAATTTCAGTCGTGAGACCACTGCATGATCTTGCTTAACCGAAAAAAAAAAAAGGAAAATAAAAGAGAGGCCTGCCTTTACTAGTGCCCTCGAGGAAAAAAAATTTGCGGTTATACTAATGTCTTTTGTCATTCATTTTGGTACAGTGGCTGGAGCTAATTTTAATTCTATATTATTAATTTTTTCTAGATTAGACAAGATTATCTCAAAGGAGATCCCTTCAACTATTGTGTATGAGGATGAAGCAGTTCTTGCTTTTCGAGATATTAGCCCACAAGCTCCGGTTCATGTTCTAGTTATTCCAAAGTTACGAGATGGTCTAACTGAGCTTGGGAAGGTATTACTTCTTTTTATTTTATGCCATGGGCCAAAAATAGTGACTAATATCTTCTTCTTTTTTGTGAAACTAATATGCTGTTAACAGTCCACATCTAAATACCACATTCTCCGAATCAACCTATTGATTTAAAACTAAAAACAGATTTCTACTGAGGTTCTTCTGGATCATCTTTTTTTATTATTATTTGATGTTTTATAGGCTGAAAAAAGACATGAAGATGTATTGGGACGCTTGCTTTATGCTGCTAAAATAGTTGCAGAGAAAGAAGGCATCAGCGATGGTTTTCGTGTTGTTATTAACAGTGGCGCATCTGCATGTAACTCTCTCTCTCTCTCTCTCTGAGCGCGTGCACGTGTGTGGGGTTGGGTGGGTGGGTGTTGGTGCATTCATCACATGGGCGTAAATAATTAAGGAAATCTTTTCACGAAGCTCTTACATTTTGTTCTGTTTTCCATTGAAGTTACAAAAGCAAGCATCTTTTTCACGCCCAATTCACCATTACTGAACTTTTTTCTCTTTATCTCTCTATAGGTCAATCTGTTTACCATCTTCATTTGCATGTACTTGGAGGAAGACAAATGAAATGGCCACCAGGTTAAGGTACAAGTTAGACGAACATTTTCATTTCCCCGGGACCTCCTTGGTGCAGATTTTTATGGAAGTTATTCAACACCTCTGCCCTCCTAATATCACTGTTTATTGGTAAAACTTGTATTAAAAATGTCGCCACCTTTTCTTGAAAAATCATTCGGAAAGAACTTTTCATAGTTCATCTAAGATCAAATGGAGATACAGTTCTTGACTTGATTAAATCTAATTTAGTTTAAGACTAAGACCGGGTGGCGTAGTAGAACATAAAAAAGGTACATATGTATGTCTTGGTCAACTAGACACAGAAGGTTATAATATGTCTAGTGTGTAGTCTGTGTATTGTGTGAAGTATGTGTAGTTTGTTTGCTGGTGAATTTCAAATCTATCCCCTGTAAATACACATCCCCTTGATGAACCACCGATTCCAACACTAGACGAGTTAGGGTTTCTCTTTTTTCTGCAACTAGAGAGAGAGAGAGAGAGGGATTGTGCTGGAAGGGCGTCTGATGAGGAAGGAGACGAGACCATAGTTGAGGGTTGAGCCAAATTCCACTGTTTTGTTTCACAAACAGTTTAGTCGATCGTTGTCTATCATAGTTTTTTCTCCGCCAATAGACGACAGCTACAAAATCTGTTGTAAAAAGTTTAAGTGCGTTTTTGGCTAATATATGTAAGACCAAACTGTTGTCTTTCTGTGCATTATCATTGTCTGTCAGCGCCAAAATGTTTTAATATGGTTTTGCTAAGAATCAATGTAACGAGTAAAAGATAACTACATAAAACCATTGTCTTATGAATGTTCTTAAGCTGCAGCTTTTGTTCTAGTGCAGTAAAAATCCAACCAGGAGAATACCTCCATCTAAAAGCTCACTCGTATAGTCGTATCCTAAAAAACAAAAACAAAACGAAACAAAATTTAAGGTAATGCTTTAAGTTCAAGAACTCACAAGTTTAACTGCCTTGGCCTCATTGGTTCTTTAGAATGATGGTGTGCATTTGGTTCGGTGTAAAAAATCAGACTCAGAGTTTTATTGTACAGTGTAGTGCAAATCCCGTTGCCTAGAGCAAGCGGTCATTCTTTTAGTAAATTAAAGATTTTTTTGGCGGTGAACTATTTTTGCGCTCATTTGGGAAGTTTGAGTAATTTTGTACGCTGGACTTTTTCTTCTGTTCCCTTTTTGATCATTATTAATTTATTATGCAATGTTGCTCTCCGTTTGAAATTTTATAGTTGTTCGGAAGTTTAAAATTTTCCCAAAAGGAAAATAATACATTTGCTCGCTAAAAAAATATACTGCCTTACATGTTGTTTTAACTTTAATGAAATGCTTATTAACATTTGTCTTTTAACTTCTTGTTTTCATTACCAAGACTACCCCTTTGAAAAGAGAGAAAAAGGAAAAACTACAAATTTCTCCTAAAACTACTTGGACATGAGAACAGTAAGTGTATCACAATTACAGTGATTATCTTGATGGTGAAAAGATTATTGTCAAGTTTTTCAATCCTTAAAGAGACTTTGAAAGCAATAGTGTCACATCTCACTCGACTTCGTCTTCCAAATCTAAAACTTGCTTCGACTATTTCCATGAAATTGAGGTCGATCCTTTTTTTTTTTTTTTCCTTTTTCTTTCAAAAACGATAGAATCCATATGGGAATAATTTTCTCTTTTCTTTTAAAAAACAGTTGAAATGAAAAAATAAGTGCAGCGCCTAGTCTACTGACTAATTGTGGAATCAAAGCCCAATCCAGAGAATGATGTTAAAAAATGAGACGAGAAGTCCCGCCAAAGGGATTAAGCCAAGGAGAAAAGGAAAGCGAAAAAACAAAAAAACTGAAAAATAAACAGAAAAAAGATCTTGCTCAAATGGCAGAAACCTAATCTTGACTTGAACTGACTGTATTAACAAGATTATTAATTCAATCATAATCAGTGTATTGAATGCATGATAGAAGCATTTCTCCAGTTTCAATCAAAACCTGCCCGACTGTATATGCTAACATGGAAATGCTTGACTCTAATATTAAAGGTATAAAGTGTTTAAAATACTACACCAGGTGAATTATACTCATTTTTAGTACGTATTATGCAAAAAGAACGTTATACACATACTCGTGTATATGTCGATATACATGGCAAAAATTACAACACTATATATCATCTACAACCAGAAGAGGGAGTCCGAAAAGCATACTATGTCTGCATCTGCGTAGATGAGGCTACCAATCGACTGGACCCGCCCCATCATCTTCACATCCAACCCCTAATTGTCTAGATCATCGAACTAATAGATAGAGAGCAAACTTTTACAACAAAACCAACCTAAAGGTACACGTGAAGCTGTGGTTTTCTCTGTACGCTAATGTACAACTCAATTCTCGTTACATCACAAGTCAGCTTGATTTTCAGGACATAACAAGCAAAAGTACAACTACCATGCATATATGCATTCTTATTAAGATACTCCAATACCTAGATTGCTCATATAATGAATTGAATGAATACCTCACCCCCCACACGAATGCAACTTTGGGCGTTTTCTTAATCACTTGTAACGAAATGTTGCACGTTATCTTCCAAGTGACGGTACGCAAGTAAGAGGTTCTAGGCTGCAAAAACTAACCCCTAATGGAACATCACAGTGTCGTGTGAACTCCTGACTGGTTTGAGCAGAGACATGAGCAGTCGGGCTCCATCAAGTCCCGCATCACAATCCTTTTATCGCGGTTAATCATGAGTTTGATAAGTGGCAGCTTTTGAGAAACTTGGCGCCAAATTTCTTTAACAGTTCCATTCGGATCTTCATACTCGAAGTACCTCTTCACCTGAATAGCATAAGAAAAGCTTAATCAATGGAAAAAGGTTAATTGCACCCAAAAGTGTGAGAATTATGCTATTTGTATTGGATTAGGTATCAAACTGCGCAATCAACTTATATCCTTGTATCGAATTGGGTATTGAGCAAGTTAGCCTCTTTACTAGATCTTAGTCCCCAAACTAAATATCAACTGTTAATCGTAAAGGTTACTTGAACAAAGAGAAGGAAAAGGAACAAATCCAACTCCCTGAAACGGATTTTCACAATGGAGAAGAGAGCAGAACCTTAATCATGAAAGCCTACCCTCGACGTAAAAATAAACCATGCAACAAACCCCTTGGTTTAGAAGAAATGGACTCGGAGTGCTAACAGCCTAAAAATATTTTTCATCTTGGAAGTTGAAATTACCGGGTGACTCATCTCAAGGAATGACCACATTTTCATCTGCACGCAATCTAGCAGTCCATATAAATTGAGGCCAGCTACTTATTGCACTCATTCTACATTAATTCCAGATCAACTCCTCTTCCACTAAGAATACTCAATAGTAACAACCACCACTTTCTCAACATGTGCTTCTTACTTGTGGACCCCAAAATCATCTCACTCAATTCTCGCTCATGTAAACTTCTAAGATAGAATTCCAAAAGGGTAAAAGATCACTCAAAGATATTTGTATACGATAAAATCCATTAGAAACAAACTCGTTTGCATGCACAATAAGGTTAATCTCTAAAGTATACCTTTTGCAACTCCTTCTGGAACTCCAATATCTTCTCTTCCCCGACTCTTTTCAGCAATTTTACCACATTTCCACGCTTAACAGCAGTGCTTGAATCAATGAAAATGGCAATCTTTCTGTAGTCTATGACATCTTCAAAAGGCAATTCGATATAGTCGCTCACAATTACAGGAACACATAAACTCACAATAGCGTCAAAAAGCCGGCAAGCTGATGGAGTGTCACCAGCTGGATGTAAACAAAACTTTGATGTATGCATTCCCTGAGTTGCTGCACGGCGACTCTCCCTAGATTGTGCTCCATGTTTGATTATAACATCCTTTTCATTCTCAAGCAGTTGGAAGAGTAAATCTCGAATCTTACCACCCTATTCCACAATAAAACAAACTAAGTTGTAAATGCACACACACAAATCACCATATATAACAAATTCAAACACCCTAGGTTGTTTTGCAGAAAGCATATCAACCATCAAAACGTTCCATATGTCTAACCATGCTGCAGATTGGGCGTTATCCTAGCTACCTAAAAGATAGGATGGGGAGAATTTTTACCAAGAAAATCACTCTATCATAATGAAAAAATGATCTGGATTTCATTATTCCAAAATATTAAGCAGTCTGGAATGCAGAACTTCTCCATGAAGCAAGTTTAGACATCTTGAGATTATCGTGCACATTAGTTACTTGGTGAAAAGATATCAATATCAAAAAAGAAAAGAAACGTGAAATAAAGTAGTCACTTAAATCGGCAATTTATCTATCAAACTGACTACTTTACAACATAAGCAAACATAAATAATTAGACGTCACATAGATTTTGTGATAATGTTACCATGCCATGCACAAGATCAAGACTAAATAGAGCAGATTATTACCTCTTTTCGATAACGATTCCCCATAAAGAACAGCAGGGACTTGCGGTTCTCCAGTCCTATACCCCCCTTGTATGTATTAATGCGATGCGAATATGGCAAAATCACATCCTTCACTAGCGATGCTTGATTGCGACCCAACCTCCCAAAATCCGAAACTAATAGCACCCCATTCTTCACTCTATCAATGACTTTATATAAAGCATTAGGATCCTGGCATATGACCACATGATCCCAACCATTATTCCTCTTCCAATACACTTGTTCTTCCAACCAATCCATCAAAGCCTCCTACATCAGTCAAAAGTGATTGTTAAGCTACTGCTTTCTCAGTTGCTAGAAGACTGGATCAAAAGCATGGACAAAATTTGCAAGAAGATGACTCCATAAAGTTACTAATTTCTAATTTTATTATGTTTGACATGTATCATAAGATTCATACCTGGGTCTGCTCATCATTATAAACAACCCTATCAGCAGAGACGTTCGCAGTGGCGGGTCGAATCGGATTGGCAACGAGACTCAGTGAAGAGAAGAAGGGCACATAGAAAAGGTCGGCTTCTTCCGGATCCATGACCCGAGTCACAGCGGAGTCAATCCGTTCTTCACTCGGGCGATTTAGATCGGAAAACAAATACCACTCGGCAGAGTGCTGATTCCCAGGATACTTGAGCAGCGCGTCGTCCCCCACGGATTCTCCGCCACGCGCCGCCGCGTAGCTCTCAATCACCCCGTACGTAAATCTCCTCGGCAAATCATACATATATATTTTTACCTTCTTATTAACATCGTTATCATGATCAAGAGACCGATAATTGTGCTTATCCAAATGAATTGAGGTGCCGGTGTTGTAATTGGGAGGAGAATGGAAGATGAAGGAGTAGATGGCGAAAACGGATAGGAGGAAAGCGAGGGCAAGCGTGGGTCTCAGGAGAGATTTACGGGGCATTCTCGACAGTGTGGTTTTAGTGTTGTAAGGTAGAGCGGCGGCGGAGCGCGGCGGCGATCTGATTTTCGGCCGGAGATTCATTGGGGGAGGAGGGCATTATTGCTACTTTTCTGCTGTCATTAAGATCGCGTGAGTCTGTAAAAAGGAATCTTCGATTTGAAAAATTACCAGAAGCCCATTTACTTAAATTTTCTTCGGGTTTTCAAAGTTTTGCGAGCAATGACTGAAAATATCCTGATTTATCGTCAGATATATTTTTTTTCGACAGCTATGGATACAATATATTTTACTATCATATTTTTTTAATAAAATATTACCGATATGTCGATAAAATATCGATATTGGTGGAACAATGCACATTTTTATTAGAATTTTGCCGATATTTCGTAGATATATCGGAAATATCGATTAAAAAATAAATTTTTTTGTTTTTATTTTTTTCACTTGACATTGGTGGAGAGATAATGGATTGATGTATATTTGTAGATGTTGACATTTGAATGACTATCTTCATAAAAACTTTAATGTACTATAAGCTGGTACCACTACTGCTTAAATAAATATGTGGCATATATTCCATTTAAGGATAGGTCATCATTGTATTAATGTTGTATTAAGTACCTTTCAGAATGTGTATAATATTGTAAGACATTGTTTATTATTTATGAATTAGTTGTAAACATACCAAGTTGTATAAATTTTTAATATAAATATTTATATTTATGTTAGTTATAACAATCATGTTAAATTTTCAGTTTTAATACATTTTCCGTAATTTTTTAAAATAGCACCGATATTTCGTGAAATTGAAACGTCATATTTCTCTTTAAAAAAATGATATTTTCGTCCCTAAGAGCAAGAGAGGGAGTGGCATTAGAAATATTGGCTTGGGATTCGAAATCCCTTTTATTTACTATTAAACAAAGATGAAGCTAAATGGGAAGGAATACAAGTATCGTTTATACAGGGGATATGGCAAATTTTACCGGTGATGACATTCCAAGGGGTGTGCGACATGTGTCTTACATGCAAAAATACTATTTTTTTTCTATTTTTTAAAAAATGAACTTAAAAAAAAAAACCGCCGCTATAAAAACTACTTCCCCAAAAAACGGCTTCCGATTTTTTTTTTTAAATCAACTTAAACTTAAGCATTTACTCTTATTGTGACTACAACACACCACATTTTCTACAATATAAGATAAGAGACATACAAGCAATCAATAAAGAAAGCAATAATGT
>JAUEKW010135813.1:326-11575 GCA_032274785.1 Ajuga reptans
AAAGTAACACTTTGGATGACCTTTAGTAACACTTTACATAAGTGTTACATTTGATTTTAAATTGTAACATTTATGGTAACACTAAAAAATGTTACATATAACCCTTCATGTAACACTTTAAAAAATTAATCGTGCTACCATAATTAATTTAACCTCTACAAGCTAATTATTAATAGTTGCAGTTATCTCGGCTATTAGTAATTAGTATTAACTGCTTTCATAAATCCTTATGCCGTCATTAATGTGGAATGGAGCGCTATCATACACAAATCGTTAATGATAAGTATTAACTGATTTTTGGGATTTGGTCAGTTACTTTAGGAAAACGCAAGATTTATTATGGCTATCCTAATAAATCTGTAGCTAAACTCTTAAATTGTAGAAAATATATTTGTGAGTCTATGATCAATAATATGATTGAATGTCAATACTCTTGGATCAGAGCCAGGTAATCTTTATTTGTCTTTATATTTAAATTGCTTCATTTGCATGTTTAGTTAATTTTAGGATTTTAGATTAGATAGATAAACTCAATCCAAATCCCCCCCATTTATTTCTTTGTTTTCCCCTCAAAAGAAATTAATCCCCGTTCCCCCTGGATTCGACCCTAGGTTATTTTGAAAGTAGGTAATTTAATTTGACGGATTGACACTCCATTAATGGAAAATGTCTGAGGGTTCCACCGGTTCTCGAGCGTTCTATGGGTCGGGTCTCAAGTTCTATGGGTCCTCATATCCGAAACCATCGTCAGTTGTTGCATGCGACTGCGACCATCAACCACAGTCGGCCGTTGCCATCTGCGACGGACTCTTCTTTAGATTACTACCAATAAACTTGTTTCAACGAGTAGATCAATTTTAACTTATGTATCAATAGAAATTTGCTGTCTAAGTATATCAAAATCCTTAAATGATATTTAACTTATTTATCCCTGCTCCTTTGTCACTGGCTGCCAAAGTAGCGGCGCAACCACAAATTTGTGTGGAAAGAGAAGAACGGAAAATGGGAGACGAAACAGATCGAATAAACTTGGAAATAGAGAGAATAAAGGGCGAGGATTCTGAAGGGATACTGATGTGTAAATTGCGTTTTTCTGTTTTTATTTTATTTTATTAGGTGGCATGTGCAGGTGGACAAGGTAAGCCCCATTTTTTATGGGTCACGTCTAAGTCGCGTGTTCGATTTCGATAAAATTATTGACTGCCTGCCGGCAGTAAGTGTCCTTAAATTGAATATTTTTTTAAACTTACTCACATACATGATTTTTACTAAACAAGTCCTAATAGGCTAATACACAGAACTAAAAAAAAAAAAAAAAAATCCTTTATATGAATGTGTTCAATTAAACTCTATTTAGGTACTAGATAACCACTACGTTCGAAATTTGAGGGTCCCCAAATATGATGCAAAGCAAAGCCTCTTTATCCGTTGCAAACTTTTTTTTTTTTTTTATCCGTTGCAAACTTAAAGGACCATCATATTTACCAAAAAAAATTAGATTGCATTTGGATTCAAGGTTTTGACAGATTCACACACTCGTATTGTTCGAATTGCCAGATTTTCGGAATGAAATTGAAATCCACTCGTTACAATTCTTCACGAATCAGACCACGATCCAAATATTTCTTCGACTCGGCCCTACTCAACAGTTGAATAGAGATACAGCATTGATAATAAACAATCTGGAAACTTGAAAGATGGATAAGCGTTGCAGTATTTATATTTTATACACAAGCCACGCCTAAAATAACAATCGGAGCACTGCAATAAGTCAACTGGATATGAATTATGTGTATCTGAAAGAGGGAAGGGGTAGGAGCAAAGCAATAGCTTAGGACATGAGAGTTAAATTAAGACAGAGAACACCAGAAAGTCTCGGTGTCGAATTTTATTCATCTGATTGCTCCTAATAAATTGGCACCATCAAGTTTTGCGCCTTCAAGATCCTGTACAGAAATAACGTAGGATGATAAAGTCGAACATCCAAAGTCACAATCTCACTGACGATTAGAACAAAAAAAGAGTCCTGTATCAAAACTATTTTTTGTCCCATAAAAAAAGTCAATGTTAGTTATCCATATAAATTACTTTGATGTTCTTATAAAATCATGTTAATACTTTGATATCAATAGGATATTGATGAGTTTAACAAATTTTTAAGGGTAAAGCTTACAATCACCCTTTGTAAAGGGTTGTACATTGACTAAGTTGATAAAAGATAAAAAGTTGTACATCCAACAAATATGACTCTTTTTATGGGACGTAGTAGGGAGTAGTATTTTACAGTAGCAAAGAAAAAATATATGATTACTTAACTCTATTTTCCTTTATTTACGCATTTACTGGTCACTCTCCAGTCTCCCCAGACAGTAGAACACAACAGGTTATTCCATTAAGGCTTCTCATTATTCTACTATAGGCAAACTTATTAATCAATTTCATCCAAAGGTCCAAATAATACCCAACGAAAAAAAGTCCAATAAATTCAAGACTCAAAATATTAAGTAGATTTTCTCACTCATTTTCAGTCAACAGGAATCAAGAAACAAAAATATCATATACCCTATCGATTTGTCCACTGAATTTCAGTTCATGCATGAGCAGTAAAAAATATAATAAGGTACGCACAATCTAAATGATATGCAATAGGAAGATAATTTCTTTCAATGTGGGTGTCTAGGTTACTTACTGTATCACGAAGATTTACATGCCGCAGATAAGCTCTTTGGAGATTTGCTCCTTTAAGATTTGCATTCGTTAACTTTGCACCCTGGAGGAAGATAAAGTACATGAGTTCAACTTTGATGTCCATATACTGATGCTCACAAACCGAAACTGATATTGTATACAGTTATATGTATTTAATTGGACCAGAAAAACTTGAACAAGAATGGATCAAGAACTAGACCGAGGCATTGTGCTCCTAGACTAAGATTCAGATAATCCGAGTGACTACATCTCTAAAATTTGACATGAATCTATGTTTCACTAACAAGGAGTGCAACCAAACATGAACACAGGCATATGCATGCAGATAAACTACTCCAATCCTCACAAGCTCATTAGCAGTTCATAGCACAAGTAGTTTATACTACTTGAATTTTTATTTTAGTAGAAATAGGAGGATACATCAGGTGCGCCGTCGATACTGATTAACTCTAAGAAAGAACAATCACCATTTGACGAAAATTTCATCAACCTAAAGATATGGCTAACTAAAAGTACTGTTCGGTTTATAGAACTGCCTTTGCACTGTCACCCGCAAAAATAAGAAAAGAGAATTCCACAAAGTGGAATGAAAACAACTTCTACACAACTAAAAAAATCTCTGTTCTCCAAAACCAAAGGAACTGTGGTAGGCGATATTCTTATCAAGATAATAATTTTTCTTTACTCTAAGAGGAAAGACAGTTTTCAAATATACAATAACACCAAAATAATGAGCTGTCTTTTTCCGCCCAATACAAAAAAATAAGTATCTGAAAAAGAAAAGAAAAAATCTGTGCTAAACAGTTGTTGTCAAATGGGTATGCAAGTGCATACCCAATTTTTTCCTAAGAAACAGTTTAATATTGTTAGTTTTAAATCATATGGTTATTTTATTTATTAATATGGGTAAAAAATTCGGTAAGAGGTGTAGTATGTGTACAAGTTCATGTGTGCATATATTCATATTTAAATGATTGCAAGGGATATTCTTTTATACAAAATGTTTTTTCCTACGCTATATTTTAACTTTTCTAACACAAAAATCCTTTAGGTACATTTACTAATTTTCTAGTGTATACTAGGAGCGAAGCACAATATGTATTATCACATTATAAAATATTATATGTTTTTCTGAAAACATATAAAGTACATATTATCATTATATTGCATTTTTTAATAATTTGTTATCATCTTGAATTGCACGATTTTATTTCAAAAATATATATCTTATAGTTGTGCATACCCAGTTACAAAATTTCGGATCCGCCACTGCTGCTAAATATCCTTTCTCGTTTTACAAGTATATTAAATATTAAATACTCTGAGCAAGCAATAAGTCTTACCTTCAAATTGGCTCCTTCAAGATTAGCTCCTTCCAAGTTGGCATTTGTAAGATCAGCACTCTAAAAATTGTTCAAAAGAATTCATATGTTATGCTCAATCAAGGCCACAAAGACTAGGCAGCTCCAATAAAAAAGCTGGGGAGATATGCAAAATGAGAACAGATGAAACAACAAAAAGTCAATGAGATTATTATATGAAGTATTTATATATGAAAAACCTGCAGGTGAGCAGAGCGCAGATCTGCGCCGCAGAAACTACAGTCCACCAAACAAGCATCTGCGATTTGAATAGATGATCATGAGGACATACAACAACTCAATTACCTATTCTTGAAAGATCAATACATACAGAAAAATAGCCAAAAACCATGTGCTTAGTATGGAAGGTTCTCCCTAATCTCATATAATAATAGCCTGAACAGGGTCTGAAGTTTTTCAGACATCAGTTCAGGAAATCAAAGAAGGAATAATTTTACGGGAAATCACACAAACTAACAGAATAATATGATAGCTGCAGATATAGAAACTATGCCTGATCAATAATGAAGGTTAAAAGAATTAAGCAACAAACAAAATCAAATTATAATTTCTGATGTCAGAGGATAGGAGTTAATGAAGAAAGAAGACCTTCAGAAAATAATGTCATTTATGAACATATATGCCTTCAGACTAATAGAAATGTCAAATGAGTCTTAAGTTAGAAGAATTTTTACAAACCAAACACATGCATGCATGTATAATTGTGTGTGTGTGTGTGTGAAGATGCATTTGTGCCCCCACAAATCTTTGGAAAAATTCAGTTGAGACATTTTAAGGTACCATGAGTAGAGAATACAATTTATCCTTGACAAGGCTCCAATTTTAACGAGGCAGGTTCATTGATTGGAGAATTTTGTGTTACTGTAGGGTATACTGAAGAACGCCTTCTAGCTCTTTCAGTTGACTTCTGAGAAATATATAAATTACATATAATACAACTAGAAATGTAGTATTTTGACAATGTGCTTATAGTGCAATATTAAAGGCATTGCTACTTATCAATTCAAAATTAGAGTTACCTTGTAGATTTGCACTCTGGAGATTGGCACCAGCTAAAAGAGCTCCGCGAAGATTAGCTCCAGTGAACTCACATCTTCCCTAGGCAAAACAAATTCATTAAAGATGACAAGCAAGATTGAATATAATTATTTATAATATAGCAGATTTTAGATGACAGTCCAAGTAGCAGAGGACCAGCAGATTCTCCTTCCACCATTCTACGTTCCCAAAGAATATCAAATGTTTCTTTATATTAGGAAGACAAAAGCGCATAAATAGAAGAACTTACTCTCGTAGAGTAGCATTGTGAAATATGGAAGCTTCAGCATCCACATCCTGTGGCAAAGAAAGAATGCTCCAAGGTCATTGATAGTTACAGCTGGTTTCGTAAAAGCCAATTAAGACACATTTCTCCTTGGACTGATAAAGATACTCACCCTGAACTTCGCGCATTGAAGATTAGCTCGTGAAAAAAACACATTCTTTAGGCATGCATAACTAAAATCCACAAATGACAGGTCCTGCATGGGTGCAAAAAGCAAAGATTGATCATAATCAAAGAGAAAGTTGCAAGCATAGGAGAGAGTAAAAAAACAAGTCAAATTTGTTAACATCTATAGGTAAATAAACTATTTTTGTCTGATTATGTGTTGGCCATCTTAAACTAACTACTAATCACATGTGAAATGCACTCTTAAACATAAAAAATTTCAAATCACTAAATAAAAGAAGGAAAAATAGTAAAACAACAAGGTGGTAGAAATAGACACAAGAAAGCAGTTATATGAAAGAAACTAAAAAGAGCATCTGCATAGCATTGTGTTAATCACAGACTATTCTTAAATAATGGTGTCACTCCATAACATATTAATGCAAGAAAACTCCATAGGAAAATGTACTGATCTACATCCATGTTTAAATTCTTGAGGAATCTGCTGCAGCAAAAGAAACCTGGTAATCTATTCCAAAGTTCAATACTACAACTCTCTTCCTAGAGGTAACATACCAGCAAAGACGAATCTACATAGAGCTTAGAACAACAATATAAAAATTTCACATCTAAATTATCAAAGAAAATCATTCAGTGAGATACTGGATATAGTACCAATTTAGAAAGATCAAGGCCAGAGAGATTGATTCCTCGAAATCTGACCCTCTCTGACTGTATGCATTTAATGATATCAATGCGTGTCAATTCCGTATCCATTTCTTCATCCTCCTTCCTTTTAATCAAAGATGTTCTAATTCCCTCCATCAACCCCTGTAACCAATCATGTGCACGTCCTCAGATAGGAAAAAAGAAGACGTAACACTTTATTATCTTCTAACTGTATTAAGAAACAATCATTTAGCCAGAATAGGACGGCATCTTCATATTCTCTTATTTTAAGCAAGGACTAGCGAAGAAACAAACAATCTGCAGAAAACATTATTGATTCAACATATCAATGATAAATCTCAATTCAGGAGCTGCAATGAGTTTAACATTCTATGAATTCGACAAAGTCTATTTTAGCAGCCCATGCCAATTCATGATGTAAAAGATACAAAAGGAATCGAATGGAACAAAGGAGTGCACAGAGAGCACACTGAAGCAAAATATCAATACCATTTATGAGTTGACACTTCATCTTTTTAGCACAATTTCATCCCATCAATGGGTCTACCAGTTATATCTCCCGAATTGACAAAGAAAATTTAACTCTCCTGATAAATTTATTTTCACCTGAGAAATAAAGTTTATCCAGCCAGACTGAAGGGCAGAACAATCCTATAAATCAAACCCCGTTCCAGTAAAAGACAATTTTCCTTGGTACTTAAATGCCGAGAGACATATAGTATTTAATATCAGACAAACAAAGGAAAGGATTAAGAGAAACGAATGTATTGCTTTATTGATGTAAGGTCTCAAGAACTTTCTAAAAAAGGGAATTCAATCAATGAAGTAATAAATACAGTAAAGAATATAATACTGTAGCAGATAAAAGTAGCCAAGAGTAATAAATGGCTCACTTGAAGCTGGTAATATTCAGCCTCCCGTAAAAGCTCCGAATATTCAGAATCCATCAAAGAAGGAATTACACCATCTCTCAACCAATTGAGGATATGCCGAAAATATGTCCCATCCCTATCAACAAAAACATAACCCTGCAATCATATCAATAAAAACTTATTAGACTATACAGATCTCAAGACTAAATGAATTTTTCATCAAATCTAGACCTTGACAAATCCAAAATTGTAAGGAGCTGAGTTCCTGATAATATATGTGAATTCAATTTACATTCTTTTTCATGTATAAATTCCGATTTTAATAGGTATAGTGACAATGCAGAATAAAGTTCTCCAAAGAAGTATATCCGATAATTCGATGCATGTGCATAGATAAAAGTGTGATGTTTGCAACTATCAATCCAGTATACTTTGTTAGAGGAGATCCAATGATAAAATTAGCATTTTCTGTCTTGATAGAAAACAACTAGTTGCTTTGGTGAAAAAAGAATTTAAGTTGAGGCAATAAAGGTTATTACCAAACATTTCTGTTTTACAACACTCAGCTCTATAATCATGAAAAGAAAATTGTCCCTTCATTTATATGCATCTGTCAGTGCATGTACCTTATCAGAGTCATGACAGACAGTATGGCGACCACTGAACATAGCTGCAAGCATCGAATCAGGCTCACGCTGAGTCAACGTATCAATTGTTGTGCAAAACTTTTTGCCTCCTTTAAGTACAACAGAACAGTCAGCCATATACTAGATAAATAAATAAGGGTCTAAGTAGTGATAATAAAAATAATGCAGGGGCAAGATAACATTCAGTTGCACCTTTATCTCACTTGCTTCTAATGACTGCCTAGTAATGCATTGTTTCAAGTTCTAGGTGGATGAATTCTATAGAAATTGAGGGAGAAAAGAAGCAACTTATGTTCATTGCCACTCAATTCTAACCAAGAAATAAATAACCATACAAGACCACCAGTCTAAATTAAAATATTTACCAAGTGAACTATTAGCTGCAATCTTACTCCAATTTGATAAATGCTGAGATTACAACGTGTGTCTCTCCCCAAATAACTAAATGCCATTTATTTCCATCTCCCCTTAGGAAGAATATCAATAGGCTATTAGACATAACTACAACATAGCAAAGTGGCCATTAGAGAAACTGAAGCTACAGAAAACATATTAAGTAAATGTGTGTTAGATAAATAGTTAGTTAGCATGCCAGTTTGCATTTCAGGGGTAATTTGCATTTCATTTCAATTGTAATTTGCATTTCATTTCTGTTGTATTTCGTTGCATTTGTAACCGTCTTGCATGCGTTGCATGCATTCTGTAACCGTTTTAGGTTAGTTATATGAGCTAGGATTCAGCTGTATTTATAGCCTTGAGCTGCCACTGTATCACTCAGTCGAAATCAATGAGAAGGATTCTTTCTCTCTCTAGTTCTTATTCTTCCAGCTTCCTCCAATCAGTTATTCATTCACTCATGTTCATCTTATCAATCTTCCAAATCTAATATGGTATCAGTTTAGCTAATCGATCCCGTTCCACTATTCCGCGATCATCATGAGTTCGACTCCTTCCAATTCTTCGAATTCATCTAGCAACTCTGCTCGATTTTCTTCAGTTACTTTCAACCATCCATTGTCCACGAAGCTTTCAATTGATAACTTCCTGATCTGGCTGAAACAGATCATATCTACAGTTCGAGGTCATCGTCTCCATCACTATCTGAATGATTATGTATCTTCTCCGCAGAAATTTGCCACAGATGCAGACAAAGTTGCAGGCAAAATCAGTTCTGAATTCCTTGATTGGGAACAGCAGGATCAGCTAATCCTTTCCTGGATCCTTGCATCCGTTACAGACGAAATGCAAATTACAACTGAAATGCTAACTGAAATGCTAACTAACTATTTACAATGTGAAATCACAACATTAAGTTACGAAATATCTTGCTGAGGACATTATTTTAGAAAGTCATCTGTGTGCCTATTTACATGGTTGTCAAGATATATTTTCCACTATAACAAGTCCATTAATTTTTGCTTGCTTTCTCCCCAGCATTCTCACTACCATGTGACCACATGACATCTGATTCAACAGAAAACACCTTAAAAGAAGACACAATTCTAAGACATAAAAATAAGTGTGAATTACAGGAGAAGGACTATACAAATCTATTTATGACAAGGATGATGCCTATCCTGTCATCCTAGTCATCAGTCATGTTCCTCATAATAAAAGATATTTTTATGTTTTGCATTAACAAAGACTATGCTTGATTACAATTGAATAAAAATATATTAGCTGAATAATGCCAATAAAAGTGCACACAGGTATCCTGTTTCCAAAATCAGGACCCTTTATGATGGAATGTTTCACATGTATTATTGCAACTCCAAACCCACACAAATATATGCAAGCTTAACCTAGAGAATCCTTTTCCATCAGAAGCCTCTCCCTATGCAGATCTTATTACCTCACTGAGGCCTCAAAAAATGATATGAACTCCACTTTCTTTAGTTCAAGGTCGATATAGACAGAAAAATAAACTAATATTCCAAATATCAGTTGGTATCCATATACAGGACTCAATTATAAAGAAATATGGTTGAATCAAAGTCTTATTTCTTAAAGTCTAATCCTTCCTCAGAGGGCAATACGAATTTGCTATCATGTTCCACCAACATTTGAGGGGATTTTCAAAAGGACTAATAGCAAGTCAAGCAAAACTTGAACTAGTAAGCCCGCAAGTCTGGCTAGTACACTTCTTCAATGTGATAACAGCAACTGGAAAAGGTAATGGCCAGACTAAGATAAAAAAAAATTAATAATAATAAGCTGCAAATATGAATAATGAATCCTATTCATATTCCCACGATTCGAATATTGTTATGTTCACATAAAAAACATAAGGGGGGGGGGGGGGTCAAATAGTGGAAGTATGGAATTCAAGAACATATTGTCACATAAATCAAAGTTTACATGAATTTGCCTTCTCGAACTGACAAAACTTTATATTTTACACACAGTAATCCTGTTACCAGGACGTTAATTGGAGAAAACACCTTTTTTTTGTGTGGTCAAAAGAACTGGACAAAGTTGGTCGCTTATTCATTCCAGATACATTGGGGTACAACAGAATGTTCATTATAAACGTTCCAACCAATTTCCAGCATTCTCTACAATTAATACCAAGTTAGTCTCTAGTAATAACAAACCAAGTTATAATCATTCAAAAGAAAATATAATTGCAGTGCGCAAACTTAATCCTAACTCTTAAAACAGTTTAATAGCTGCCATGATCAATGGGTACCGGCTTACACTGCAAGGTTGGTGAATTGGGTACTGAAAGAGACAAAATTGAACAAATTAAACATACACGCTCATATGCAAACATACAGAAAATCCGTGAGAGAGAGAGAGAGACCGATATTGAGGCGGACCATGGAAGCAGCAGGTTTGGAGTCGAAGGTCATTCTGATCTGTGAGTATTGAAGGAAGGGGTTGATGAGGGAGACTTTAGAGAAATCTTAAAAGGGCGAGGTTTATGTAATTTCACTGATGACTGCCGACCAATACCGTGTAAGGACTCCGGAGATTGTTCTAGTGCGCGTCAAACCCCTACCCTTCCGATCTGGATGACTGCATCGAATACAGCCGAAACAGTGTGTAGTGTGTATAAGAGGGGATCATATCGCCTATTTCAAATAGTGTTACATCTCATATTCCAGTATTATCAACATGTGATATGTATCTATTGGTAATATCATCATAATGTTATTTTATATTTGTGTCACATGATAAAATATCATTTAGAATAAATGATCTCATTAAATGTTGTGAATATGAGAGAGAGCACTGAATCTGACGCAGTCAATAAACCGGATCCACATTCCTAACCTTCAAGTTATAACTAGGTCATCAAGATTTGGTTAAAAGTATGGATGTGTTTGGTTGGGACTGAAGACCGCTGAGGCACTGTTGACTGAGGCAAACCTGCTGAGCAAAGTAGCTGAGAGAGGTAAAATGTTATGTTTGTGTGGGTAGCCGAGAAGGGTTTGTGGGTTGAAAATTATATTTAATTGTAAAAGCAGATGTGATGTTTGTAAGAGGTTGTTGATTAATGATTAAAGTAGTATTGAAA
>JAUEKW010135823.1:0-11571 GCA_032274785.1 Ajuga reptans
TGTGCTTCATATGATTTATATTTCTTTGTATCGTTCTGACTGTTTCTTGTTGTCAATCAGTGCTGGCTGATTCCAGCGATTTAATGATATTTTACTATTTCAAAAAAAAGAATTGTTTGGTGTCAAGCTTCAACTCACCTTTAAGCTCAACTTCAAGTGTGGATACGAGATTATAGAAAAGTGTAGATGTGGAATGGAGGTGAGGGCTTACACCTCTGCAAATGGAGCAGCGGTCGGTGATTCATCACTTGCCCCAAAAGAATAGTATGGTTCTTTCTCAAATCCATTATTTTCTTACTTTATGATTATGGTATGTTAAACTTCCAACATCTCATAAGCTCTTTAATTAATTATTTCCTTTTATGTCTCTTGTTTGTGGTGTAGGATAAAATTGATGAACTTAAAGTGACTATTGTGGAGCTCGTGAGTAACTAGAAAACACTCCAAGCAACCATTGATTCCCAAAGCAAGAAGGAATGTGAACTTGTTGCCAAACCATTACCCACGGCTTGGGTATTGACCAATCGAATACTAACCATTAGAAGAACTTCAAAAATCGATACTGACCATTACCCACGGCTTGCGTATAAGGCACCAGAAACTATATGTCGTAGTGAGTGTTAGAAATTAACTTTGGAAGGGTTGGTGTTGACCAATATTTGAGCAAATTTAATATAATGTTCTATTTGGTATATGTAGTAGTAAATGTTAGAAATTAGCTTAAAAGGTTGGTATTGACCAATCTTTGAGCAATTTTAACATAATGTTCTACTAGTATTTGACACGTGCGCTGCACGGAAAATATTTTAAGACAGTAATATATTATCTAATTGCAATACAAGAAAGAATATGTATATGTTGTAGAAGTACATATAAGTAAAATCATTCATTATTATGTAATTTTTCATGGCTAATAAATGTCATTTTACTCACATAAAATATAATAGTTTTCCTCGAAAAATAGCAAGATAATTTATAAATCATTGATCTACATAAAAATATAATGTTAGATAAAAATTGAACATAAATGATTACAGATTCTGAAAAACTTCCTTATAGAAAATATTTGTGGTGGTCTTCCTTTCCGGGTCTTCCTCATCACATATTAAAATCTTCAAGCCCTTTCGATTCGTGTCTCGAGAAACAGCAAAGTAGAATTGACCATGATAAAAATAGGTTTCTTCAAGAATAATCTGACGTGGCTAAGTGATTGGCCCTGACTTTTGTTTATTGTCATTGTATAAGAAACGATAAAGGGAAATTTTCCCATTTGAAATTGGAAAGGCATTCTCTTATCTGAAGGAGTCACGGAAAGTCGAGGGATGATAACCTTTACACCAGCATTATCCCCTGATATAACATTTGCTTCAACAACATGATCATCAAGCTTTGTAATCACTAGTCGAATTCCATTGCATAAACCAAGTGAATGATCTATGTTTCACAATAACATAACTGGTATTCCAATTTTCAGGTTGAGCTCGTGGTTGGGCAGCCCCAAACATTTGATTGAATTCAGAAATTCTGGAGTGTGAAGGTCATTCAAAAGATCTACATTTGAATTTGATCTGCATGGGGGTGTCTGAACTCAGGTACGTCCTACCTTGGGAATTATTCTTTGAAGTCATATACTCGTTCATAGACTCCACAACATTGAGTGTTGGTGGCAGTATAGCCCTACCACGCAGATATGCATTGTCGTCACCAGCCGTCCAAAAATCTGGATACGTACTGCGAACAATAGATGTAATAGGATTGTCGCCACGATCTAGTAATATATCTTATGGGATGTCAATCTCCACTTCTCCATCGTTTGGACCACCAATGACACCATCCCAGACTTGCTATCCATTTAGAAAATATTTTTAGTTCATTGCCTTCTGCGTCATTAGCAAGATTCTGCAGTCTCATGTTCCTTGTTAATCGCAAGACTTTGAAATGCTTCCACAAATAAGAAGAATTCATGGTGGCATACACTATATCCTGCCTTGTTCCTTTTGGGGCTACTAAAAGAATTTGACGGAAATCTCCACCCAAAACAGCACTCTTGCCACCAAAATCAGTCTCCTTCTTCGTTATGTCACGAAGTAATCTATCCAAACATTCAAAACAGTGCTTGTGCATCATTGGAGCTTCATCCCAAATAATCAGGTTGGATTTCCCAATCATCTCAGCCAGAGGACTTCCTAATGTTATACTGGATGATGAATCCTCATGAACAGTTAGTGGGATTTTAAAACGTGAATGTGAGGTCCTTCCACCAGGAAATAGTAGTGATGCAATGCCACTCGATGCAACATTCAATACTATTTCACCTCTAGATCTTAGAGCAGCAGACAATGTCCTCCAAATAAAGGTCTTGCCAGTACCTCCATATCTATAAACAAAGAACGCCCCACCGGTACCAGAGTCTAATGAGTTCATGACAGTGGAATAAATAATTTGTTGCTCATCAGTCAAATCGGCAAGTACTTTATCGTGTTCAATAGTTGGAGCCTCACGATCATACATAAGTTTATCAGCAATGAATCGATTTCCAGAACTAACCTCATTTGAGAGGTCTGCAGTCGGCATGGGGTTATAATCAGAAAGAGTCTTTCCACGACTCTGTAACATTTTCTCGATTTCCACAAGTACAAGATTTTTTATTTCTCCGTCACTCAAAGTCAAATCTACAAAAAAATAAAAGTTTTTCCATCAGTCTACAACGTATATAAATTTCAAGTTTCAATGCATGTAGTATGTTCAATATCATTTTGAAATCATATTTTACCTTTGTTCTTTCTCTGAATACGTTGTCTGTAGACAATGTCATCTGATAAGTGAGTCCAGCACTGCTCATAAACATGTTCAGGGCGCGATATTAAATTGGAGAATAGGAGCGTAACAAATAACCCTCTCCAGTGTTGAGCATATGCCCAGTGGCTAGCCTCTTCAATAGCATCTATGTATTCTCTATCGTCCTCCAATAATCCCCTAGCATAGCAAGCATCGTGATAGGTGTCGTATTGTACCTCACCCACCTTTCTTATATCAGCATAGCATTTGCAACCCTTCACAATGTTCATAAGACACCTAGCATAGTAAGGATCACCACTTCCAGGTGGGACATAGTGAAGCCTACCTAATGCTTTACCATTTTTCCTTTTTACCCACTCTCTTGTGTTTTACGTCCACACAATTTTTTTAGGAAACTCAGCATATGTCAAATTATTTGCCTCAGGAAATTTCTTGTTTGCCTCGAACCATCCCAAAAACATGCTTTGGCTAATACTTTGTCGTTTTGGAATATCCTCCAAAGGGTCATTTTCATAAAAGAATACCGATTGTTGATTCTCTAGATGAAAACTCAAGCGCTCCACATGAGGATACCCATATTGAATTTCAAAACCATAAATCCTCCAAGCAGCTTCACACGGGGATATGTACCGACAGTCGTAGTACATACTTATCTCATCTACCGTACTTCCTGCGACATTGTCACCATTTGCTTAGTAAAATCCAGTCGTGACATGATTGTGACCTTTGTTTATGTACTTGAATAGATACTTGATAGATCGAGACTGGTTGCACCACTCAACATTTATGTGTGCTCAATATTTGAGAAGAAGATATTGTGGAGAACTACATAGCCTTGTTTAGAGGAACACCGCTTTCATAATTGTCCTTCTATCATCTCTCTGCCTATATATTGGATATCCCTAGTCATCAATAGTGGTAGAGTCAACAAATCTCTTTGGGAAGTGCTTCGTGCACTTACCATCATCGTCCATACATGGAGATTTTGGATGGGCAGATCCACAAGGCCAATGAATCATGTACTCCTGCACTGGCGAGTAATACTTTGGGTTAGAGACCTCGTCTGGAAATTTCAGCAGAAATAATCGGATCAATGTCTGGTCCAATTGCATACATGTCATTCTTTGTAAGGAAAATGAAGATGTGTGCATGTGGAAGCCCACGTTTTTTAAATTCAATTGTGTATATAACTGCAGATGATGGAAAGATAAATTATCGTATCTGTGCAATGTTAGTAATAAGATTATATTTACTTAATTTTTTTTTTTGGAAATGATAGAATACCTGCTATAACATTACCAAAAACTTTTCTGGAATGGAGCTCGTTAAAGAGTGTCTAGTTTAATTTTTAAAACCCTAACAACGATATCGGGATGATCTTCCGGTTTCAAGTTCCTTGGTTCAAGAAACCTAACAATCTCTGGCCATTTCGGATTACACGTAAATGTAATAAACAAATCTGGATAATCTGCCCACCTGTAAATAGTCATTGCATCTTGATAGCTCTGTATCATATAACGGGGTCCACCAGTGTATGATGATGGTAAGACAATCCTCAATCCCATAATACTCATATCTGTTTCGCCGCATAAAAGAGCATCGCTGAGACCACTGTATAACTCTACTTGTAAGACCTTCTGGTTCAATCTGATAAACAATAGTCTAATAGACTCAATGATGGTATAAATTCAACAACAAAATTTTGAGTCAGTCTTCTACTATATAAAATAGTGGCTCTCTCTAACGTCCTTTCTTGTATGCTAAATGCAGCAAATTCTCGCATGCTGACTTTTTTCCGACCACCGGCAGCAGATTCCCTATCGGAAGCAAAGAGAATGTTTTCATGATATCCATCTTCACCAAATGGAAATAACAGGGGATTTTGAAGACCCAAATACGATGAATGCAGTTTGTTCATGTGCTTTAATGATCCACTTTGTGTTTCAACAATATTATCTCGATCTCCAAGTGCCTGATCTAGGTCATCCACCACCAGTGCTGCAACATCTGAAACAGTCGGTAGATTATATCTTCTACGATCAGTTGTCCTTTCATTCGCCAACTTTATCCTCATATCAGCACGTCCTTCTTGTGATATTTTTTAGCAGTCATTCTAAATATTTTGACCAGGATATTGTGTTGGTCAAGCATTGACTTCAACTCTATGACCAACTCAGAATGCAAAGTATATACCTCCATGTTGTTCCTGTCATAAATAAAACAACAACATAATTTGAAACCACAACGCAAAAGAATTCATATTTATACAACATTAAAACAATGAAACATATACATTGCACTTCCAGTTTTATTACCTTGTAGTATTGATTCTATTTGATATTTTATTATCATTATCGTATATATACAACTGGGAAAATTTTGGTGTTTTATAACCGTTTGCTGTCTTTTATAACCGTCTGCTCCTTCTCCAATTTTCTCATGCATGCACGCATTGTCCACGTGTCTGTCCCAACTATCTTCTAACTTTATCATCCCCCCCTCAAGCTGGAGCATGAGCGTCTTGAAGGCCCAGCTTGCAGTAGAGAGTCCGAAATAGGGAAACACCGAGAGATTTAGTGAGAATGCCAGCCAACTGAGATACAGACGGAACATGGGTAAGGTGAAGGAAGCCTGATTTATAGTGTGTGCGAACAAGGTGACAGTCAATTTCCAAGTGTTTAGTTCGCTCATGGAAGACGGAGTTCTCAACTATGTGAGGAGCTGCACAATTATCACAGAACAAGGTAGCAGGGGTAGGAATGGAGAGTTTGACATCAGTGCAAACATATAAAACCCAGAGGAGTTCACAAACTGTGGAAGTAAGTACCCTGTACTCCGCTTCAGCGGATGACCGAGAGACCGTGTTCTATTTATTTATCTTCTAAGAAACTAGTCAGTCACCAAGATACACACAATAGTCTGTTAAGGAACATCTGGTGTCGAGACAAGACCCCTAATCTGAGTCACTATAACCTTTGAGCTCAAAATCCGTAGAAGCGGGATAGAAAAGTCCCAAGGAGGGAGTCCCTTTAAAATATCTAACCACATGCAAGGCAGCATCCCAGTGGGTGGAATAAGGATCACTAACGTATTAACTGAGTTGCTGAACAGTGAAAGTGATGTCTGATTGAGAAAAATTAAGATAAAGAAGCCGGCCAACTAACCTTCTGTAGGATTCGGGATCAGTAAGAGGAGAGCCTTCTTTGCTTTGTAACTTCAGACCTGGTGTAAAGGGTGTAGGAGCTGGTTTACTATCCAAACAATTTGTATCCTTTAAGATAGCTAGCACATACTTTCTCTGGTTGATATATGTACCTTTGGAACTTCTGGAGATCTCTAAACCAAGAAAATATTTGGCGTGCCCAAGATCTTTGATGGTAAACGCCTTATCCAGGTAAGCTTTCAGATGATCAATGGTGGCCATGGTGGTCCCTATGATGAGAACATCATCAACGTATACTAACAAGGCCATAAAATCAGTACCTCACTTCCAGGTAAAAAGGCAATGATCATGTTCAGACTGAAGAAAACCATAAGCGAGTAACTTACTGCAAAACTCGGTGTTCCACTATCTTGATATTTGCTTTAGCCCGTAGAGACTATGAAGTAGCTTGCATACCATCCCAGGCTGAGGTATTTGGTAACCTTCAGGAGGCAACATATAGACTTCATCATTGAGAAATTCGTGAAGAAAAGTGTTGTTGATGTCGAGTTGACATAACGGCCACTGGAATTTAGTTGCTAGAGCAAGAAGAATGCGGACAGTGACTGGTTTGGCCACAGGAGAGAAGTTGTCCATGTAGTCAATCCCAAGGACTTGATGATATCATTTGGCCACTAACCGTGCTTTATTCCTCTCAATACTACTATCAAGGAGTAGTTTCGTCTTATATACCCATTTGCACCCTATAGCTTTCTTTCCTGGAGGGAGAGTGACCATTTCCCAAGTTTGATTTTGTTCCAGAGCCATTATTTCCTTCCTCATAGCCTCTTCCCACTGAGGTTGTCCCTTTGCTTGGGCATAAGTATATGGATCATGAAAGGCATTGATGTTTGCTAGAAAACAAGCATGTGTGGCAGATATAGTGGGATTAAGTGTGAAAGGAAAGGTAGGGACAGGATAGGAAAAACCTGTATGGTCCATGCACAAGTGAGCAGACTCTGATGTTGTTGGCAGGTCAAGCTGGTCCATGTCTGTAATGTAATCATCAAGCCAAGTTGGAGGTTTGGTATTTCTGTGACTTCTCCTTGGCAGAATAGGAGTATTAGGGGTAGAGATGATCATAGGTGTATCTGCAGCTGGAATATGTGTATGGGATGATGAAGAGGGTGTATAGTTGTCTTCTAATTGAGCAAACACTGGAGTAGTTGGTAGAGGGGTGCAGGTAGGAGTTGAAGTATTGGAGTGGAAAGGAAATATGTTTTCCGTGAAGACAATATCTCTTGAAGTAAGGATCTGATTTGTTTCTAAATCAAGCAGTCTGTAAGCCTTTTGCCCACTTAAGTAGCCAAGGAATGCACATTGATGTGCTCTAGGAGAGAATTTTAATTTGTGTGGTGTGACGTTTGTGGCAAAAACAAGACATCCAAACACTTTAAGTCTGGAATAATCAGGAGGTTTAGAGTATAAAATGTTGTATGGGGTTTTCCACTGTAGGACTGTTGTAGGAAGTCTGTTAATGAGGAAAGCTGCAGTGATAACAGCATAAGGCCAGTATTTCATGGGAATTCTGGATTCAAAGATAAGTGCTCTAGATATGTTTGAGAGATGTCTGTGTTTCCTCTCCACTACACCATTTTGATGTGGAGAGTATACACAGCTCTTCTGATGTAGTATTCCAAGGGAAGAGAGTAGGTGTTGACATTCCTTGCTTGTAAACTCAGATCCATTATCAGTACGAATGGTTCGAATATTTGCTTGAAATTGTGTTTGTATCATTCGAAAGAAATCCCTAAGAGTAGAAATAGTTTGTGATTTATGTGTCATGAGGTATATCCAAGTACATCTACTGTAATCATCAACTAGTGTTAAGAAATATGGAGTATTTGTAACAGAAGGTTCATTGTATGGCCCCCAAATGTCAATGTGAACAAGTTCAAAACAGGCAGAAGTATGTATTGTACTCAAAGGAAATTACAATCTGGTTTGTTTAGAAAGATGACAAACATCACAGGGCTTATTCAAATTTTGTACAGAGGTAAATGACTTTATCTGCTCTATGTGCTGTAAAGCAGGTAAAGAAGCATGGCCTAGTCTACTGTGCCAAGTAGTGATTGGTACAGTACATTGAAAAGCTAGTTCAGTAGGGATAGGTAGAGTTGGCTTGTACACGTAGAGTCTTCCTTGTACCTTGCCAACAGCTAGAGTGCTGCTACTCTGCAGGTCCTGCAGTTCACAATGTGAGGGTAGAAAAATAGCTTTGAGGTTAGAATCTCGGGTAACTTAAGCTATAGAGAGTAGGTTGTATTTGAAGCAAGGTACAAATAAAACATCCTTTAGAGTAATGTCTTTTGTGAGATAAATTGTGCCAGTGTAGTTTACTGTTTTATTTGTCCCATCTGGTAGATATACCATGATGTTTTCTGTGGTAGGAGTTAGGTTCTGGAGGAGAGAGAGATCTGTACACATGTGCTTGCTTGCACCAGTGTCAAATATCTAGGATCCTTCTTCTACACGATCGACAATTGTAAGAGCATAATGTATGTGTTTACCTGCATGTTCTGCAAAGTGAGCATAGTTGTGGTCTGCATCTGCCTCCTTTGCATTGTTCAAACATTTTGCTATTTACTGTTGTATGTAGTTGGCAATTTGAGGTGAGTCAACGATCATTTTCTGTAAATTTCCAGTATGAGGATTGGCACCTTGCTCAACACAGTTAGCTACAGCTTTTCCTTTGTCTGTTTTCGGTCCTTTATACCAATCAGGGTATCCAATCAGTTGGAAGTAGTTTTGGATCTCATGCCCCTGACCTTCACAGTGTGTGCAGTAGAGTTGAACCTTTTCCTCCTTCGTTTTCCTTTGTGATCCTCTTCCCTTTCCATAGTTTGCATGCATATTATTCATGCCTTGACCTCTTCATGTATTTCCTCTGCCATAGGATCCCTAGACAGACCTTGTGAATAAGGTTGTAGTTTGTACATTCTTAGGAAATGCCAGATGCACATTCCTCTGCTTCTCTACCCGTAATATCATTGAGTAAGCCTTGTTAATGGAAGGTAGAGGTTCCACGATAAGGATCCAATTTCTCACCGCATCAAACGTCTCGTTTAATCCCATCAAAAATTGTATCAGTTTTGCGCTCATATCATAGTCATTCATTGCCTTCGAAGCTCCACAATAGCAGGTTGGAATAGGCAGAAGTATAGTAAGTTCATCCCAAAAATTCTTCAGCTTGGTGAAGTACACCATTACAGAATCTCCTCCTTGAGTAATGCTGCTGATTTCTCTCTGAAGTTGATAGAGTTGTGGTCCATTGCATTCTCCGAATCGTTGTGCAATATCTTCCCATAGGTCTCGTGCAGAATTTGTATATAGAAAAGCATCAACGATCTCTTTATAAATCGCATTAAGCCACCAGGATATTACCATAGAATCTACTCGTTTCCATTTTTGAAGGCTTCAAAATCATCATCTATTGGAGGCTTGATCTGTCCATTGACAAAACCGAGTTTGTTCTTAGCTTCGAGTGTGATTCTCACCGATCTACTCCATGGTAGATAGTTATTTCCAGTGAGTGGATTGGAAATGATGATCATTCCAGGATGATTGGATCCGAATAGATTCATCGAATCATTTTCTTGAGCAGCAACTGATTTGTTCTCTGATGTTGCAACTGCTTTCAGTTTGCTTGTCTCAGCTGGATCAGCAAATTCAGCATTCATTGCTGGCTATTCCTCATTCGGTTTCCATACATTCGTACGATGCGGTGCCATTATCTCAGGATCTAATCAACCTTGAGTCTCTGGTACCATGAAGAGAAGTAATATCCAAAGGATAAATGTGTAACCGTTTATTGAATAGAGAGAAAAAGTTTACAAGAGAATGAGCTGTAAAAACAGCTTTCTAGAAGAGCTTACAATTCACGTGTTGATATCTCCTATTTATAGACTCACTAGTCAAACAAGCACAATCCGTGTGAATACATTTTGTCCTATAAGATCATGACACCTGTCACCCTATTTGCTATCTTTTATAACTGTCTGCTGCTTCTCCAATTTTCTCATGCATGCATGCATTGTCCACGTGTTTGTCCCAACTATCTTCTAACTTTATCACAATCCAGTTCATCTTCTCAAGATCTGAAACATATCCGACCATTTTCTCTCCCTACATCACAAACTCAGTTCGACGAACTCAGACTGAGACCACCATATTGCTACAGCAAAAACCCTGGAATTCTATTACTTTCTCTCTCTACATCTAAAAATCCTTTCATCTTCTCTTAACCCAAAAATCAAATCATTTTTTTATAAAACTTATTATCGAATCCAGTTCATCTTCTGAAGCTCTGAAACATCTCCGACGATTTAGAGCTCATCTCGCCATAACATCTATTAATCTCTGGTGTATATTGCTCGATCTGTAACTTTTAACCAACAACCCACTTTAACTTTATCCTCCCTTAAATCTAATGTTAGTATAGAGTTCCTGGTCATTTTCTTTTCTGATTGGACTGAGAATGGTCCAGATCTGCACGATGCGGTAATAGAGAGCGACGTTAAAATTACTGGAGATTGGTCTTTAGACACCCGTCAGGTATTTTCATTGATTTTCTGTCATGTTTTTGTTGGAATTCCTAAATTATTTCAAACCCAAATTTGAGGTTATCTTCTCTGTTTGAGTCACGTATGAGAGGGGGTCTAAAGATCTGCAGAAAGAGGCTTGAGAGGGGCATGTGGATATTCCTAAAGAGTGGAGGTCTAACATCTAGCGCACTAGAGATCCTAGTGGTCTGGGATCTTCAAAATCAGCCTCAATGGTTTCACATAAAAGGTATATAAAATTACGCATTTTATGTCTGTATATTTGAGTTCTGGATATTTATTGTGTGAAATAATCAGTAACTCCATCAAATCGCATAAACAATTAAAAATTGTGTGGTCTTAAGCTTCTCTTTGTTAATAGGTTACATTTTTTACTTTGACAGTAGTTTTCTGTAACAAAATATATTTTTAATATATTCGTACTATTTTTATTTTTGTCATTTATCGAAAATATCTAGAACTTCATTGTATATTAATTCGCATTAATTTATGATATATTTAGTTTAATTATATTTGTAGATAATATTATGTTTTATTTACTAACATTAACTTTGGAAATCTTTTCTATATATGTTTGGATTTGTTTCCTTGTATATGCAGGTTTTATATAAGGAAAGTCGAAGTCAAACGTGGAAATAGTAAGGATGAAGATCTCAGAATTAATGTCACACAATCGAGCAACAACCTGTCGATGGGAAGGTGCTAGATGTCGCATTAAAGACCAGATCAAATACCGAGTAAAAAGATCTCAGAATCGGATCAAGATCAGCAAGGAGAATCTTTGAAGATCTTACAAAGATACACTTTCCATACAGGGATGTCTGAACGTCCATTCTGAACGTGCTAATGAAGGAATCAATATTTACGAAGGATCCAATCCAGGAAGCTACATGGAATACTTTCCATAACAGTTGTGAAATCAATGAGACCAGAAGGACGAATAAGGGAAGCGTATCCGATCCAGATTCAGCGAAGATCTATGTAGATTCGAACATGCTTGGCCAGCAA